>JAKGGE010001996.1:0-19306 GCA_023748175.1 Hoolock leuconedys | reverse complement strand
CCAGCTACTCAGGAGGCTGAGGTTGGAGAATGGGTGAACCCAGAAGGCGGAGCTTGCAGTGAGCTGAGATCGCACCACTGTGCTCCAGCCTGGCAACAGAGTGAGACTCTGTCTCAAAAAAAAAAAAAAAAAAAATCACTACTCAGCACAATACGATACATGCACAACCCTCTGGGAAAAATGTCAAGGGGATTATGCTAAGTGGAAAAAAGTCAGTCTCGCTTGAGGCCAGGGGAGTTCAAGACAAGCCTGGGAAACATAACAAGACCCCATTCTCTACAAATACAAAAATTAGCCGGGCATGGTGGTGGGCACCTGTAGTCCCAGCTACTCAGGAGGCTGAGGTTGAGAATGGGTGAACCCAGAAGGCGGAGCTTGCAGTGAGCTAAGATCGCACCACTGTGCTCCAGCCTGGGCACTAGAATCTTTGTTCCAAAAAATTACAGTAATAACAATAATAAAAATTAAAAAGCCACGTCAAAAATCGCCATAATAGACACAAAGAACAGATAAGTGGTTGCCAGCAGGTAGGGTGGGAGAGAAGGCGTGAATGTGGGTATATAAAGGGCCCTTTGTCCACAAAAAATCTGGGATTGCAGTGGAGGTCTCAGAAAATCCACACATGAAAAACTGCAAAGAAATACAGCAATACGTAACTGAATACTGCCGTTCAGGGCAGAATCCCTTCTCTGGGACTGGAAAAATCACCCTGGTACAGGGGCTTCAGCCAGGAGGTTTGGGTGGGGGCCAACAAGGTAGAGGAGAGTCTGGTTACTGGAGACCTTCACACCTCAATGTGGGCCACAGGAAAGGGTGCGGGCGTGCAGATGTGGGCAGAATCTCACTTGGGCAGCAGCCAACCTTTGTCTGGGTGGAAGGAGCCTGCTCAAGCCTTCCCTTCTTCAGCCCTGCCTCTCCCCAGCTGAAGTTGGAGTCTCCTGTGGCCCACCAGTGCCAGAGCGGTCTTTCAGTGGGCAGCAGAGCAGCGAATCAGGGGCTGGTTTGGGGCAGGGGAGGCCAGACAGGAATTGTGGCGCCTGGGCAAAGGTGTGGGCACCAATAGAACATTTCCTCTGGAGCCGTCCAACCTGGCCAAAGGCTCCACCAAGGTGGCTTCACAAATAGCGTCTGGCTGGCAGTGGGGGAGCAGTGAGGACAGAGCTGGGGAAAGTCCTGGGACCCTGGGACTGTGGGGAGCCTGGGCCCGCTGCCCACTTCACCAAGCACAGACCAAGTTCACTGTGTACCAGTTTGGGTTGCTGGGGCCAAACTCTGGCAGCCCTACAGTCCCAGTGTTTGTGCAGGGATTGTGGTGCCAGGGGGAAGAGGAGCTGGGTGTGGTCCTGTGGCTGCTGTTTACCCACTGCTGTGACCCAGGGCAAAGGACTGCGCTTTTTCCGTTTGCATATTGAAAATAACACCACCTGGCCGGGCGTGGTGGCTCACGCCTGTAATCCCAGCACTTTGGGAGGCTGAAGCAGGCTCGAGGTCAGGAGATTGAGACCATCCTGGCTAACACGGTGAAACCCCGACTCTACTAAAAAAATACAAAAAAATTAGCCGGGCATGGTGGTGGGCACCTGTAGTCCCAGCTACTCAGGAGGCTGAGGTTGGAGAATGGGGTGAACCCAGAAGGCGGAGCTTGCAGTGAGCTGAGATCGCACCACTGTGCTCCAGCCTGGGCAACAGAGTGAGACTCTGTCTCAAAAAAAAAAAAAAAAAAAGAAAAGAAAAGAACACCATCTGTCTCAAAGTGGGTTGTGTAGATTGGATTATCTAAGACCACTGGGTCATACTGCTTTGAAAACTGGGAAAGTGCTATGGCTCAGGTTCAGGGAAGGACCCTGCCCCTCTGGCACTCGAGTGCTTACTCATTCACTCATGACCACTTTGCTCCCCAGTTCTCAGATGGTGCCTTCCTGGGTGTAACCACGCTGAAACACGTCCATTTGGAGAACAACCGCCTGAACCAGCTGCCCTCCAACTTCCCCTTCGACAGCCTGGAGACCCTCACCCTTACCAACAACCCCTGGAAGTGTACCTGCCAGCTCCGGGGCCTTCGGCGGTAAGAACACCCCCATGTCGCTCCCAGAGCCCACCCTCATGTGATAGAGGCACATTAGCCCTGCACTAAGACATGCCGGACATGCATCCTAGATCTGCTACCTAATAAGCATGGGACCCTGGGAGCCTCAGTTTCCCCATTTGTAAAATGAAGATGAGCTTCAGACTATCCTGTGGCCAAGTCAATCCTGGCCCCATAGTTCACTGCCCTTCCCCGCAGCACTCCCACCTTCTTCCCCAGCCCCAGCAAGTTTCTGTCTCTCCAGGTGGCTGGAAGCCAAGGCCTCCCGCCCAGATGCCACCTGTGCCTCACCTGCCAAGTTCAAGGGCCAGCACATCCGTGACACGGACGCTTTCCGCAGCTGCAAGTTCCCCACCAAGAGGTCCAAGAAAGCTGGCCGCCATTAAACAGGTGGGAGCTGGGTAAACAGGTCCTCTATGTCCCTCTTTGGTGATTCAGCAAGTGAGCTGGTATCTTCCAGGATACCCCCTGCCCCTGGAGGGTCACGCAGACCCTCCATTTTTACAGAGAGAGGAGGGGAGGACTGGGTCCCCTTTCGAAGGGAGGAAAAGGTCCTGCCCAGGACTTCCACCATTTTCTCCAAGCATCATCTGGGTTGTTGGAGTACTGACATCGATCCTTGCCTCCTTGCAGGTTCTGACCCAGCCAGTCCTGGTGACTGGCCTCTGCCTTCCACCGGAGAGACTACTGACCTTCCCACCTCCACCCCTACCTTCTCCCCACAGCCTCTGCTGATGCACAGAGCTGCCTACACCTAGACACGTCCTGGCAGGGGGCTTCCGGCACTCCACTACCAACCCAGCTCCACCCAGCAGTGTCCTGGGGAGAAGGAAGGCTGAGCCCCTCCCCAGCCTTCATGCCTTCCCCACCCTCCAGCTCCTCTCGGAGAAGCTGTTGCTGAGATGCACCCCCCACAAGTCAATCAGAACCACAACAGGTTGGTCATCAGGATGGCCACCCTCGCAGGATCATCCTTCCTCTGTTCCTCTTTCCCTGCCACGTGGAAACAATCAGCAGATCCTTGCCCCACCCCTTGCTTCCAGAAAGGGTTTTAAAGCCCATGCCCCAATTCTGCCAGCCCCCACCTGCCAGGACGTTCTAGCAGGACATCGGTGCTTTGCTGCCCATCTTCCCATGCTGCAATTTCTTCCTGAGATTTCTATAAATATAAATGTATGTATGTATTATATTTACTCCCCTATCTCCTTCACCCACCAGGTGCTGATGAGGTCAGACTATCTTTTCTCACATCTGCTTTTTGGAAGGAGGGCTGGCTGAGAGGGTCTCCTTTGAACATCTGGCCTGGGCTCATCCCCATGTCTGTCAGTCTGTTGTCATCCCAGGCCTGGCCTGCCCACAGCCCGGGCCCCGGTCACCACTCACCACCAGGTCCTTCATATTTATCTTGTTGATGATGGCTCGGATCAACTCTGGAGGTGCAGGGGACCCAGCAATGACACCTGAATCAGAGAGAGGGCTGACACAGCTCCCCACTTGTCCAGGCCCAGTGGAGTCCTTTCACCTACAGCTCATTCAAGGGAGGAACATTCCTTTTTCTCCCCTGACCCCAAGCCTTTCCTACACCTGGCAGCTGTCCCTGGGCTGGTGTCCAGGGACACTAGGGATCTCCCTCCCTCCCACCCACATTTTTACAGTGTCCTTCTTGCCCCCTAAATAAAAGACTGGGAGCATAGCTAACTCACCCGGGCCATTCCTGTGGGGGAAGCAGCCCCCTCCCCAAGCCTGGCTGCCCTTGACCCCACCCCACCTCCACACATGGTCGAGATGTCATAACTGGAGAAGTCTGGCTGGTTCAGAATGTCCACAAACATCGTGGGGGTACCATACAGGAAGGAGCCTCTGTATAGGAGGAGGTCTCGAAATTAGGCTTGGAAGTGGAAGGGAACTCCCTCTTCTCACCCAGCCCACCATGAAACTGCAGCAAAGGAAACAGGCAGGAGAAGCTCCTGAGGCAGGAACTGGTCCTCTCCTGGGGGTCCTCCACTGTCCCCATCCTCAGTTTCCTGGCTGGAGGGAGGAGGCAGCTTGGAAAGGTGTCAGGGCCCAGGAGTGAGGAACAAGAGGGTTTTATCAGCCCACAAGTAGCCTGTCCACCAGTGCCCACCTCTCTCTGCTGATGGCCTCCAGTGCCTTCTTGCCATTGAAGACAGGAGAGGCCAGGATGAGGGTGGCACCATACATCAGACACATCATTGTGCCTCCCACGGAACCCAGGCAATGGTACAGGGGGCTGGGCAGGATCATCCGCAACTGCTCTGGTGTCTGGTGATGGAGACAGGAGGCTGGGTCTGTCTTGGAGCCAGAAGCCGGTTCCTCTAGCTGGCAAGGGGAGCCCAGCCAGCCCCCCACCCCTGCCTGAGCCACCCCTCCTGCAGCCTTACCCTGGGCCTAGTGCTGCCTCACCTTCTCATGCAGTTTCAGGCGCTCTCCTAACATGCTGGAGTTGTTGACAATGTTGTAGTGGGAGAGGGTGGCCCCCTTGGGGCTGCCTGTTGTCCCCTGACAAGGCAAACAAGGCATGGCTTGGCCTCCTTCTCATCTCCTTCCCACCCTGGGCCACTGCCTTGAAGAGCACTGGACCGGGAATCAGGAGACAGGGATTGTTGCCCCAGATCCATCTGTTCAGTATATTTGCAAAAGGTCTACCATGATGCCAGGTGTCAGGGTCCAGCAATGCAGAAGATAAGGTCTCCATTCTCATGCCACTTACATGGCCCAGAGAACTCTGCCACCCACAAGCTGGCTTGGGCAAATTCTCTCTCTGGGTCTCTGATTCCTCATCAGCTAAATGAGGGGCAGCCTGTAGCAGTTCTAACCTGTGTTGGTTCAGTGAATCTGCCACTGCACTGGGAACAAGAGGGCTGGAGTGGAGAGGGCAGGGGGCTAGGGGAGGAAATGCGACAAGGACACCAGGTGCTGATATTTTCCAGGGCAGAGAGGACAGCTGAAGGCCAGTCTCAGTAAAGAATGCATGCTCTCCTCTGCTGTCTCCCCATTCCCGTGGAAGTGTCACAGGGGCAGGGGGCATGTGTCCACCTGGGCTTGGGGCCTGCAGACCTCTGCCCTACCGAGGTGAACTGGATGTTGATGGGGTCATGGCAGGACAGGAACTGCTGCTTGTACTGGAGCTGGTCCAGATGCTGCTGTGTGCTGCCAGCCACCACCACTTCATCCAGGAGCAGGGTCCCCGGCAAAGGGGCATCCACCGAGATGACTGTGGTCAGATCTGGGAGCCTGGGGGTGGGGACGATGGTGAGAGACAGGGGCTGAGGGAGGGGGCAGGGTGGGTAGGAAGTGAAGGAATCAGGGATGCTGAATGATGCACCACCCACTAACCCGGGACACACCCACCTCTGACTCTTCAAGGCCCCTGGCTGGGCATTCTCCACCTCTGGACAGATCTGTTTCAGGATGTTGTAGTATTGCTGGGTCTTGAATTGCTTGGGGAACACAAGGGCCTTGCAGCCCACCTGTGGAAGGGGAGTCCCCCACCTGCAGTCAGCGGGGAGCCCCAGACTAGAGCTCTGGGGGAGTCCTCACTAATCAGCTGCTCTCATACAGATGCACCCGCCTCTGACACACACACCTCCAGCACACTCACAGGCACCACACTCCAAGACAAATGCACACATGTACCAGCCCCAAGACACACACACCACACCCTGAGACACATATGCATCACATATGAGAATTGACACACACACTCCTCTGCCCTGACACACACATGCCCCCGTCCCCGAACACTCACGCCAGGTTTGTGTCTGACCAACCACCCTCTCCATGGAGTTGGGGCCACCTTCCAACCACACATGGCCTAAGGAAGGACACTCTGCATGTCACCTGCCTATGCATGCCCTAGCTCACACCGTCAGACTCTGACAAGCATAGTCTGTGCAGCCCCCTGTGCCAGGCCCCAGCCAGGCCCCTCCCCGACAAATGAGCTGTACCTTCTTGAGGACATACTCCAGTTCCATAGCCTGGTAGGCTGGGTTCACAGACACCTGGTGGAAGCGGCAAGGGCATATCAGTATTCTAGGCAGACCCTGTCCCTCCTGCTGCCCCTCCGCCCCCAGGAGGCATAGAGGCAGCACTCTACACCGCCCTAACTCCCGGAGGCCTCCTTGGTGGACCTCAGGAGAAAGCACTACCTGGTTTGAAACCAACCAGGCACTGGTTTGATCCTGGGGCTGAGGGCCCGCGGGGCTCCCCTTGAATGATATTCCCCCCAGGCACACCAAGCTGTGCCAAGCAAGCCCCTCCTCACCAGAATGATGCCCGCCTGGGCGGTGGCCAACTGCATGAGCACCCATGCATAGGAGTTAGGTCCCCACATGCCCAGCCGGTCACCTTTGCAGAGGCCAATGCTCAGGAGGCCAGAAGCAGCTTTGTCCACCTAGTGTAAAAGATGGGGCACAAGGGGTGAGAGGGGGCAAACAGGAAGGGGCCCAAGACTCCCACGCTCAGCCCTTAGCCCGGGAGTTCTCATCACAGTCACTGGGGACAAAGGGACAGGCAGATTCCCAGCCTCAGTGGGTCTGCCCTGGAGCCTGCATAGTTAACAAGTGCCCCAGGAGCTGCTGATACAGGAGGCGTTAGACCCCTTGTGCCTCAGTCCTGTCTCCTTCTCCTGCCATCCTTTGGGGTTCTCTGGCAGCCCTAGCACATTGCCCCATAGCCAGGTGTCCATGCTCCTGGTTCTGCCCAGCTAGGGCAACTTGGGAGCTAGTACTTGCTCACTTTGAGGTTTTCAGGTCAGGACCCACCTCCTCCTTGAGTTGGGCAAACGTCAACCTGACATCTTCATGGAGGACGACCAAGGCCTCTCGTTCTGGGACCCTCTGTGCTGTGGTTTCCAGGCACTGGCCCACAGTCTTGCTGTTAAGATGCCTTTTTGTGCACCCCTGAACGTAGCTGAGGCCTCCGATGGGCAGGGAGACCATGCGATCCACCTCTCTGGAACTGTAGGGAGAGGAGCTATGGGTTTAACTGTCCCAGGTCAGCCTCCCTGGAACCAAGGGCATGGCACACCCAGCCAAGCCAGGGTGTAGGCTGCTGACAACGTGTTAGAGACCACTAGGTTTTCTCCAGATCTTCTTGTAAGCCTAAAATCCCCCAGACCCTTTTCCCAACCTCAAGCCCAATCCCAAGGCAGCAGGACAGGGACAAGGTTACACCAAGCTGGAGCAAAGGGCCCTCCTTCACCTTCCTGGGAAAGGTGAGATGCCCTAGTGAAGCCTGGGAGAGCCTGCCTATGCAGACAGACAGATCTTACAAAGCAGGACCATGCCTTCGCCCCCAGCCCCTGCCTCCTGGAGAATAAACAGGTCCCTGGAGTCCTTCCTGAGGAACCAGGGAAGCATGCCTGGACCCTGGGCTTGAATCCAAGGCCTTGGGATTTTAGACTCCTTGGTGGGCCAGTTTTTCTCCTGAGGGCCTGAAAGCCAAAGACAGAATAGGAAAGGGATAAAGGAGAGGGCAGATGGAGGCCCTAAGAGAGGCAGATGGAGGCCCTAAGAGAGGCAGCTGGGAGGCCTCTGTTATTCCACAGGCCTGTAGGTGTCCAGTGCCAGGTGCTAAAGATCCTGGGCACCTGCAGATGAAGACAAAAGCCCCTATATGCCAAATGGCATCTGGGCTCCAGCTCCCACTCTCAGATGATGTCACAAGACCGGCAGTTTCTGTCTCCAGGGAATTAAGAAGGTGGCTGAAAGCAGCCAGTTAAGGCAAAGGGGCCAGATGTCAGACAAGCAAGGGGCACCAACAGCCTGAGAGTACTGAGCTGAGGATGTCGAGTGGAGGAAGCAGCCAGCTAGGGAACTGGCTCGGGTTCTAGTCTGGGGCTGGGACTCTTCACCTCTCACATGTGGCTACCTATCCATCTCAGGGCACAGGTGGAAACAGTTCTGGGTAGAGGCCTGGACAGTCACAGGAGTAGTAACCTATTCCCCACTTTTCTCCACTGGCCTTTCAGGAACTACCCATCTCCTCCCAGCCCTGCCAGGTAAGAGACGACCCCCGAGTAAGGGCACATCAAGCTGGAGGAGAACCCGCACTTCCATTACTGCTCCACTGAACTTTCCCCACCTTTTATTAACTGTGGCACCTGAGCCGGGCACAGCGGCTCACACCTGTAAAGTCATGCCAGCACTTTGGGAGGCTGCAGCAGGAGGATCACTTGAGCCCAGGAGTTCGAGACCAGCCTGGGCAATATAGGGAAACCCTGTCTCTATGAAACATTTTAAACAATTAACCAGGTATGGTGGCGCATGCCTGTATTCCCAGCTACTCTGGAGGTTGAAAGGGGAGGATCACTTGAGCCTGGGAGGCAGAGGTTGCAGTGAGTCATGGTTGCACCACTGCACTTGAGCCTGGGTGACAGAGAGAGGCCCTGTCTCAAACAACAAACCAATAAAACCCAGTGGGACCTGGCAAGTTATCTGTTTACTCTTCGGCTAGAAGGGGATGAAGAGACTGCCTTGCCTATTCCATAGGGGGGCCATGAGGTTCAAGTGTGAACAGGCTGCAAAGGTGCTTTGGGAATGGTGAAGTGCTGTGTAATCGACAGGCATTTTACCGTCCATTCATGGCATTTATCGACCACGCATTCAACACACATTCAGTGAGCACCCGTATGTGCCAAGTACTATGCTAGGACTAGAGATAGAACAAGCCATAGTCTTTCCTCTAAGAAGCTCCCTGTCTCGGGGGGAATTAGACATATTAGCTCTTCATGGGTGGGAACAGCCTAGAAAATTAGGAAATGGAGACATGAGGCAGACTGTGGGGGGAATCCCAGCCCATCTAAGGCCCATTCTCTGTCCCCTCAAAGCTGGGTTAAGGTAGCCTCTCTTAGACCTGGGCGCTGGGGCCACCCACACTATGGCCTCCTCAGCCCTACAGAGTAATTAGCCAACATTTATTCCTCCAACAAATATTTAGGAAACACCCACCACAGAGAAGGCCCAATGGTAAAAAATGAACAAAACCAAATACAGTCCCTGTCCTTGCAGAGCTAAGGGTCTGGTGGGAAAGAGGGGAGTGCAGTCAACCTTAGTAATGATGAATGTATGTCTAGAAAGCTGAGATAAGGAAGGGGCCATGGTCCTAGGAGCACCTGTAAGAGGGAATCTGGGCCGGGGCCAAGGAAAACCCTTAAAAATTTATGCCTAAGCTGAGAGCTGAAGGGTGAGGAAGTATTAATCGTCAGAGAAGGGAGAGGAGGGCTTTTCCAGCAGAGGAGAGCTTGTCTCTGTGGCTGGGGCGCAGAAAATGAGAGGGAGTGCTGTGAGAACGGGAGGGTGAATGGAAATTGAACCCAGCTGAAACCAAAGGGTCCAGAGCAGAGGACATTGGGCCTGGAAGAATGAGGAGAGCCCCCAAACTCCAGTTTCTGGGGTTGGGGTTTTCTCCACCCATGGGCCCAGGTGGACCCACATCATTTATGAAGTGAAGAGGGATGGATGGATGTTGGAACCAGGACCTGTGTTTATGGGCTGATCCCTCCCTTGTCCCTCCAGGGACATCAGAAGGAACCTTCTCAACCAGTGTCACTCTCTCCTCCAAGTGACTTTTTCAAGATGTGGTCCATGGAGAGCTGCTTCAGAATCATCTCAGGATCTCACAAAGAATGCAAATTCCTGGGCCCCTGCAATGCCTACTCATTGCAGAGCTTCTGGGGAGTGGACCGGGGGAATCTGAATTTTTAACAGAATCCCATGTGATTCTGATGTGGGACTGGGTGAGAAGGATTCTATGAATCACACTTTGACAACCACTCTCTTGGCAATCTAAGCCACCCCAACCACCTTTGACTCATCTATTCAAGCAAGCTTTAGTGAGCACCTACTATTGCCAGCCCTGTGCCAGGTGCTAGGGATACAGGGATGGATAAGACACTGCTCCCAGCTCTCTAAGTAGTCACAGTGTGGTAGGAAGAGAAATGTATGTAAACAAATCATTTCAACTCTCGGATTAAGACTATTCGGTAAAGAAGAGAACCAAAGGAAGATAACCTACTCTCTCCTAGGGGTACATGGGACAGAAGTGGGGTTCTTTCCCCACACTCCCCACATCTCAACTACCAACCTCA
This sequence comes from Hoolock leuconedys, assembly GCA_023748175.1. NCBI lineage: Eukaryota > Metazoa > Chordata > Mammalia > Primates > Hylobatidae > Hoolock > Hoolock leuconedys. Next base: position 9,110 of record JAKGGE010001996.1, on the reverse strand, counting down.
GCTCCTCCTGCTTCTCCCCCTTGTAATTTCACTCAATTCCACATGCCTATGAAATCTGTGGGCCCTCAGGGTCTACTGAGATCTGCCAAGGTCTAGAGTGGAAAACTGGTCCTCTTCCCATAACACTAGTGACGAAGGAAGATGCTGCACGTCCCTCCAAACCTCCACGCCCTCCTGGCCAGAGATGGCCACCAATGGTGTGGTCCTCAGCCTAGGGGGCCCCTGGAGCTTCTACCTGGAGTCCACCAGGGACTGCCTAGCACATATCCAATGATGGCCTGGAAGGTCTGGAAGCCAGAGCACACCTCCTATGGGAACAGAATTTGCTCTGCTCACATTCCCACCTAGGTCTGAGTAAGAGCTCAGAAACTGTCACCTAGAGCAGGCCAGTGAGGACACGCAGTCCTAGGAATAGGGTGTGACTCCTGGACTTCCCCGGGGTCTTTTTTTCAGTTTTTTTTTTTTTTTTTAATTTTCATTGTTTGTCTGTTTGTCTTTGAGAAACGATCTCACTCTGTCATCTGGGCTAGAGTGCAGTGGTGCAACCATGGCTCACTGAAGCCTCGACCTCCCAAACTCAAGCAATCCTCCCATCTCAGCCTCCCAAGTAGCTGGGACTACAGGTGTGTGCCACCACACCCAGCTAATTTTTATTTTATTTTATTTTTTGGTAGAGATGGAGTCTTACTATGTTGCCAGGACTGGTCTCGAACTCCTGGGCTCAAGTGATTCTCCCACCTTGGTATCCCAAAGTCCTGGGATTATAGGTGTGAGCCACGACACCTGGCCACCAGGCACCTTTTTTATTTTATTTTATTTTTATTATTTTTTTTTGAGACAGAGTTTTAGTTTTCGCTGCTGAGGCTTTGGGAGAATGGCTTGATCTCGCTCACCGCAACCCTCCTCCTGGGTTCAAACGAATCTCCTGCCTCAGCCTCCCGAGTACCTGGGATTACAGGCATGCGCCACCACGCCCGGCTAATTTTGTATTTTTAGTAGAGAGATAGAGTTTCTCCATGTTGGTCAGGCTGGTCTCAAACTCCCGACCTCAGGTGATCTGCCCACCTCGGCCTCCCAAAATGCTAGGATTACAGACGTGAGCCACCGCGCCGGGCCACCAGGTACCTTTTTATCAGAGGGTGCAGTGTTAAGGATGAGGCTGTTCCCACCTCTTGCAGGTCACCTGTCTGCTTGGCCAAAGCAGTGTGATTTACCTCAGCTTCTCTCTTCAGCCAAGGCTCCAGGTCACTGGCCCTGAGTAGAAACTGAGGAGTACACTGCGGACAAGAGCCTTCTCCTCCATAAAGGACAGGAAGTCAGCCTAGGGGTTTGGATCTCCCAAGGGTGAGACAACCCCTAAGTTAAATGCACGATGATTACTGGGGTTGGAGCATGTCAGGCAGTTTCTAAAGGGGAAAAGTCTGAAGCTGTTCAGGACTCCTGACGGGGCACTCCACAGCTCATTCTGCAGCTGTTGTGCTAGGAAGATCACGTAATCTTCTATTGATTGTTCATGCCTTGTGAGGGACACTTTCTGGGAGGAACAAATTTCAGGGCAGAAGGAGCAAAACTGGGTTGCCCTATAAATGGGCGAGGCAACCACTACCATCCCACTGGAGGGTCTGTCATGACAGGGGCTGATGGAAAGGCTGTTTTCTTAGACTCCTCACCTGGGAGGTGAGGACAAGTGTCACAGTGAAGGAGGAACACTGCTGATGCTCTGAAGCTCGGGGGACAGGGGGAGAATGCACCAGGCCAGGGACTCGAGGACCCGAGGTCTCATTGCAGGTGTGCCACTGGCTGGGTGGCTGATGGGTGTCTCATGTCACAGCTCCTCCGCCCACCCTTGATTTTAGCTACAGCTGCTGGGGCAGCCCCTTGGGAGTCTGCTGCCTGCTCAGGAACTTCCTCAATGTGGGAGTCCCTGGTTCTGCAGGTCAGCCCAGCCGGGAAGAGGAGCTCATGCCTCCATGGACAGCAGTCAACCCTGTGGGGCTGAGCTCCAAGTCTCCTCTTTTCTGGGAGGTATCTGTACCTTCTCAGAGGTCCAGGTGAATGAAGCTCTTGTTGCCTAGGGTGATGATGTTAATAACATCCCCTCATCAGCTTCCCCACTCCCTATTTGCTCTCTCTACTTCCTATCCCCACTTCCTAGGATCACTCTCCAAAACAAACTACATGCAGCCAAGTCCTTGTTCTCAGGAGAATTCCAATTAAGACACAGGATTTCTCCTTTCTAAAGCTCACCTTCCCCACCTATAAAGTCTGGGAACTGGCCAGGCATGGTGGCTCACACCTGTAATCCCAGCACTTTGGGAGGCCGAGGCGGGTGGATCACCTGAGGTCAGGAGTTTGAGACCAGCCAGGCCAACATGGTGAAACCCCATCTCTACTAAAAATACAAAAATAAAACAGGCGTGGTGGTGCACGCCTGTAGTCCCAGCTATCCGGGAGGCTGAGGCAGGAAAATCTCTTCAATCTGGGAGGCAGAGGTTGCAGTGAGCCAAGATGGTGCCACTGCACTCCAGCCTGGATGGCAGGTGTTCAGCCTCACAACCAGCATCCTCCTATTCTCACAATGACCAGGAGTCTCATTTAGTTTGGAACTTGGTTTTCCATTATTCACCATGGTTTTCAGACCAAACAGTGGTCTCTTGGAAATTCCAGTTGGGAAATCAGCAGGCTGATTTATGGGGAAAAAAAATCCAGTTCAATTAGCATATGTGTTTTCTCCTGTGTCTTCACAGCAGCTCTGACAGGTGGTGTGACAGAAACCCCAATAGGTCCTTCGTCTCTCATGACACACCCTCAGACATCTAGCTGGCCACATTGTGTGGAATAAAGAGCAGGTTTCCAAGCTTCCCCAGCAGCCGGTCTGGTCAGATGGTGAGGTCCTGGCCAGTGGGGTTTAAAGAGGGGTAGTGTGTGCAACTTCGGAGAAGAAATTTTCAAAGGAAGAGACATCTTCTCTTCTTTTTCTTCATCAGGCTGGAATGCTGCTTGTGATGGGAAAAGAATGGTAGCATTTTGGACCACATAGTGATTCTGGGCACCACAGAGCAACAAGAGAGGAGCCTGGTGCCTGGACAGCAGGAGCTACCACACCAGTCACAGACTGGCTGTCTCCCAGATAAAGAAACTCCCATCTCCTTTCTTTTTTCTTGCTTTTGAAAATTAAATTATTTATTTTGAGATATTTGTAGATTGATATGCAGATGTAAGAAATAATGTCGAGGCCAGGTATGGTGGCTCATGCCTGTAATCCCAGCACTTTGGAAGGCCAAGGCAGGGGAATTGCTCAAGCCCAGGAGTTTGAGACCAGCCTGGGTGACAGAGCAAGACCCTGTCTCTTAAAAAAAAAAAAAAAATTTTTTTTGAGACAGTCTTACTCTGTCACCCAGGCTCGAGTGCAGTGGTGTAGTCATGGCTCACTGACTGCAGCCTGGACCTCCTGGGCTCACGTGATTCTCCCACCTCAGCCTCCTGTGTAGCTGGGACTACAAGTTTATGACCCCATGGCTGGCTATTTTTTTGTATGTTTTGTAGAGATGGGGTTTTGCCATGTTGCCCAGGCTGGCAATTTTTTTTTTTAATTAGCTGGGCATAGTAGCATGCACCTGTACTCCTAGCTACTGGGGACGCTGAGGCAGGAGGATCTCTTGATCCTGGGAGTTCAAGGTTGATCACACCCACTGAACTCCAGCCTGGGCAACAGAGCAAGAGCCTGTCTCAAAACAACAACAACAACAACAACAAACACACACACACACACACAAACTCAAAACAACAATAACCACAAAAAACTACAAAAAAGAAACAATACAGAAATATCTCATGCACTCTTCACCATCAATATTCAAATTTTCCCAATGCTAACATCTTGCAAAACTATAGTACAATATTATAGCCAGGATATTGATATTGATAATAGTCAAGACACACAACCATTCCCTTGCCCCCACCTTCTTTCAGTCACTCTCAGTTTGGGTTTCTTTGAGACACTCTAATATAATCCTACAAAAACGCAGGTGAGGCCGGGCGCGGTGGCTCATGCCTGTAATCCCAACATTTTGGGAGGCCGAGATGAGTGGATCACCTGAGGTCAGGAGTTTGAGACCAGCCTGGCCAACATGGTGAAACCCCGTCTCTACTAAAAATACACAAAATTAGTGGTGGTGTGTGCCTGTAATCCCAGCTACTCAGGAAGCCAAGGCAGGAGAAGTTTGAATGCAGGAGGTGGAGGTTGCAGTGAGCCGAGATTGCACCACTGCACTCCAGCCTGGGCCACAGAGCGAAACTCCGTCTCAAAATTTAAAAAAATGTTTAAAAAAATGCAGGTGAGTATCATGAACTCCCATTCCACAGGTAAAGAAGCTGAAGTACAAAGAGATCAAGTGGCTCACATGGATGATGAACACCCGAGCCAGGAGCAGAGAACCCGGTGCAACTGCCTCAATGCTAAAGCCACGCCTGCCCACGCCCCACCCTCAGATCTGGGAGAAAGGAGTGGGCATAGGTGATTCCTGTTCCTTCTGGTTTGGAATTTATCTCCTATCTGATCATCAGAGATAATATAACCTCAATTTTATTATTCCACAATTTCTACTAACTGATCCCAAGAAACTGGGACCAGGGTAGGGCAGGGTTGAGTTGGAAACAGGTGGCTCTTCCAAGGAATTAAAAGAGTTCTACAAACTCATATCAATGCAATGTGCTCATAAAACATAAGAACCACCCATCATTTCGAAAGAGGGAGCATAAACAAACCAATTCTCCTTCCTTGCCCACACCACAAATGCCTGGGGCATAAAAGATGGCCACTTCTTTTTCTTTCTTTCTTTCTTTTTTTAATTTTATTTTAAGTTCTGGGATACATGTGTAGAACGTGCAGGTTTGTTACACAGGTAAATGTTTGCCATGGTGGTTTGCTGCACTTATCAACCTGTCACCTAGGTATTAAGCCCTGCATGCATTAGCTATTTACCCTGATGCTCTCCCTCCCCTAGCCCCACCCCTCAACCCAACACTTCTTTTTCAATTTTTTCGTTTTGTTTTGAGACTCACTATGTCACCCAGGCTGTAGTGCAGTGGCACAATTACTGCTCACTGAAGCCTCAAGCTCTCAGGCTTAAGAGATCTTCCCACCTTAGCCTCCCAAGTAGCTGGGACTGCAGGTATGAGCCATGGTGTCCCAACTTCTATTATTAAAGGGATTTGGTTTTAGGAATTTTTTTTTTTTTTCAATGCAACATGGGAAGCTTAAGGAGTTAGAGGAAAAACAGCAGTGCCAGTTGTTCTCAACTCACAACTAAAGTAACTACTTGGAAAGGCATCAGCTACTTAGCATGGGTGTTGTAAAACCCAAGGCTCTCAGGGCCCAGGTGGGACTAAGGCCAGATAGGAGCCTTGAAGAAACAAAGCACAGCCCCGCCTTAAAGGTGCCGGCAGAGGGCTGGCTCCTGAGACCTCAGGCCCAGATCTGAGTAGAGAAGTCACGAACAAGAAATTTTATTTTTTAAGAATTCTCTTGACTTTTCAGTGTTGGCAACTAACGTGTTCACTGCTTTATCCCGAGTGCCTGAGTGCCAGGAACATAAGAGGTGCTCAGATGAATGACCAAAGGAATGAATTAAAAATAATGCACATGATGACTCAATTAAAAAATAGTAGACATCTTGCTAAAGGTAATCTATGAATGGCTAACAAGCAGATGAAACGCAAATTAAAACCACAATGAGGTACCACATCATGCTCACTCGGAAGGCAAAAAAATAAAATAAAATCAAGGGCTGGGCACGGTGGCTCACGCCTATAATCCCAGCACTTTGGGAGGCCAAGGCAAACAGATCACCAGAGGTATGGTCATGGGTGCTTGTAACCCCAGCTACTTGGGAGGCTGAGGCAGGAGAATCGCTTGAACCGGAAAGGCGGAGTTTGCAATGAGCCAAAATTGTGCCATTGCACTCCAGCCTGGGTGACAAGAGCAAAACTCTGTCTCAAAAAAAAAAAAATCAAAAAACAAAATAACAAGTGTTGGCAAGCATGTGAGGACATTGTAATCCTTGTATATTGCTGGTGGGAATGTAAAATGATTCAGCTGCTTGGAAAACAGTGTGGTGGCTCTTCAAAAAGTTAAATATAGAATTAGCATATAACCCAGCAATTCCACTCCTAGTTATAACATATGCCCAAAAGAACTGAAAACATGTGTTCAAACAAAAACTTGGGCCAGGCACAGTGGCTCATGCCTGTAAGTCCAGTACTCTCTTGAGGCCAAGGTGGGAGGATCGCTTGAGCCCAGGAGTTTGAGACTAGCCTGGGCAACACAGTGAGATTCCATCTCTACAAAACAAATTTAAAAATTAGCTGGGCATGGTGGCGCACACCTGTAGTCCCAGCTACTCTGGAGGCCTAGCTACTCTGAAGGATCACTTGAGCCTGAGAGGTCGAGGCTACAGCGAGCTACCATCACACCACTACACACCGGCCTGGGTGACAGAGTGAAATTCTGTCTCAAACAAAACAAACAAAAACCCGTACATGAATGTTTACAGCAGCACTATTCACAATACCCAAAAGGCAGAAACAAACCAAATGTGCAGCAACAGATGAATGGATAAACAAAATGTGGCATATCCATCCACACAATGGAATCTATTATTTGGATTACAGGGGTCATCTGGGTACGGAATGTCAGGTTTGGCAGAGTGGAGAGTTATATCCAAGCTCATGGATTTAAAACCTGAAGTTCATTGCCAGGACTATGATAGCACAGGAAGGGAATGTGGAAGGCACATACAGGATCCTAAAGAGAGTCCTCACCATGGATGAAATCATTAAGGACATTAAGCGTCAATAGTACTATGAGAAGCTATGCTGACAGTGACAGCAGGAGAGCTCTGAAACCTGCCAGCAAATCCACAACATGGAAATGGCTCGCAGGATCACTTTTTTTTTTTTTTGAGACAAAGTGTCACTCTATCTCCCAGGCTAGAGTGCGGTGGCATGATCTTGGCTCACTGCAGCCTCCGCCTCCTGGGTTCAAGTGACTCTCCCACCTCAGCCTCCTGAGTAGCTAGGATTACAAGTGTGTGCCACCACACCTGGCTAATTTTTGTATTTTTTGGTAGAGATGGGGTTTCACCATGTTGGCCAGGCTGGTCTCAAACTCTTGACCTCAAGTGATCCACCTGCCTCGGCCTCCCAATGTGCTGGGATTACAGACGTGAGCTGGATCAACTTCTTGATGCCAAAGAATCGGCAGATCTGTGGCGGCGCTGCTGTGGCCTGTGGATAGGACACCCAGTATGAAAACCCTTGGCCAGTTTGTGTCTCCGCCTCTTGTTTTTCTACAACCACATTTTCTGTTACCTGTTTTTAGGATAAACTCAATCGCATATATGCAAGAAGGCCTCCACTTAGAAAAGGCCTCCACTAAGAGAAGCAATCCCATGAGTCAGCAACGGACCATCTCGTTTATTAAGTAAAAGAAGAAACTGAAAGTAAAAGCTGTCTAGCAGTAGAATGGTGTTTGCTGGGGGCTGGGGAGGGGACAATGGGAACTTATCGTTTAATGGGTACAGAATTTCAGTTGGGAAAGATGAAAAAGTTTTGGAGGTGGGTGGTGCTGATGCTTGCACAAAAGTGTGAGCATACTGTACTTAATACCACTAAACTGCAAACTTCAATATTTAAGATGGTAAATTGTATGTTATGTGTATTTTACTACAATAAAGCAATTTTTAAAAAGGAAATGAAGTAGCCAGGAGCAGTGGCTCACGCCTGTAATCCCAGCACTTTGGGAGGCCGAGGTGGGAGGATCATGAGGTCAGGAGATCCAGACCATCCTGGCTAACACGGTGAAACCCCGTTTCTACTAAAAAAAAAAATACAAAAAATTAGCTGGAAGTGGTGGTGGGCACCTGTAGTCCCAGCTACTTGGGAGGCTGAGGCAGGAGAATTGCTTGAACCCAGGAGGCAGACGTTGCAGTGGGCCCAGATCGTGCCACTGCACTCCAGCCTGCGTGACAGAGCGAGACTCAGTCTCAAAAAAAAAAAAAAAGGAAATGAAGTACTGATACATACTGATACATATTACAACACGGTGGAACCTTGAAAACATTTATAAGTGAAAGAAGCCAGTAACAAAAGACTATATATTGGGCCAGGCGTGGTGGCTCATGCCTGTAATCCTAGCACTTTGGGAGGCCGAGGCAGGCAGATTGCTTGAACCCAGGAGGCAGAAGTTGCAGTGGGCCCAGATCGCACCACTGCACTCCAGCCTGGGTGACAGAGCAGACTCCATCTCCAAAAAAAAAAAAAAAAAAAAGACTACATATTGTATATGTTATACAACTTTGAAATAATTCCAAATACATACATAGTTTGTGAAAAAGTTGTTAGAATCAAAATGGAGTCACTTGTGTCAAACCCTGACAAAACGGAGCCAGGTAGGAACATGCAGGGAGGGTTCTGGTGCATGACTACCTGATAACAAAGGATATCACAAGAGACTTTGCCAAAACCACAACCTTACACAAAGGCCACCTCAATCTTACACACACAAAAAAATGCTTCTGTGAGGACATTTGCCCAGCAATTGCCTGTCCAGCCCTGGACTCATGCCACCCTTGTTTTTGATCCTTGTAGCTGAGGATAATTGTTTCAAGACAACATATGTAACCCTCATTTTACCTTTAAAGATCCTTGTGTTCCTTTATCCCCATGAATATGCCCATAGTTTACTGTGGCATACATATTCCTCATTGCAATGCTTATTCCCAATTAAACTCGTTATACTTGAAGAATTTTTTTCTGTTTATTATTTATGTTGACATTTGCTATGGGAGTGACATGTTTTGCTGTGACAAGAACATGGAGTGTACTCCCCTGCCCTTGAGAATGTGACACCATCACACCTTATCAGACCCCATTTGTGAGCTATTGACCTCAACTACTGGACTCTAAAATACAGTCATGCACTGCAAAATAACATTTTGGCTTATGATGATGGCATATACGACAGCGGTCCCATAAGATTATACTGTAATACTGTATTTTGACTATACCTTTTCTACGTTTAGATATGTTCAGATACACGTAACACTTTT
>JAKGGE010000722.1:0-20375 GCA_023748175.1 Hoolock leuconedys | reverse complement strand
AGGACTGCCCGCCACCCCATCTGGGAAGTGAGTAGCGGTGTGTGCACTGCCCCGCTGTCTGGGAAGTGAGGAGCTCCGCCAGGCCACTCCCATCTTTGGACGCAGGGATCGCCTGCCAGGCCACCCACCGGCCTGGGAAGTGAGTAGAGCTCTCTGCCTTCGGACCACCCATCTTCTGGGAAGTGAGGAGCCATGATTTCTCCGTCTCGCCACCCCCATCTGGGAATTGAGGTGGAACGCCCTTCCCAGCCGCCCCGTCTGGGAAGTGAGGAGTGCCTCTGCCCGGCCACCCTATATATGGAGAGTGAAGCTTGCCTCCTGCTCGGCCACCCGTCTGGGAAGGGCCAACACGGATGAACCTTGAGGAAATTATGCTAAGTGAAAGAAGCCAGTCACAAAAAGACAAATACTGTCTGATTCCTGCCCAGAGGACTCCCAGAATAGTTAAATTCATAAAGACAGGAAGTTGAATGGTGGTCGTTAGGGGTTTGGGGTCGGGAAGGGAGTAGCGTTTAATGGGTGCAGGGTTTCAGTTTGGGGTGATGAAAAAGTTCTGTGCATGGATGATGCTGATGATTGTACAATAATGTGAATGTGTTCAATGCCAGTGAACAGTACAGTTAAAAATGGTTGATATGATGTGGGGCGCGGTGGCTCATGCCTGTAATCCCAGCACTTTGGGAGTCGAAAAAGAAGCGGACGCCGGTCAGGAGTTCTGGCGATCGGCCCCACAAGATGGTGAAACCGGTTCACTGGGTACGGCTGTGCACCAGTCAGCCCCAGCCTCTGTAATCCCAGCTACTTGGGAGGCTGAGGCAGGAGAATTGCTTGAACCTGGAGGCAGAGGCTGCAGTGAGCCGAGATTGCACCACTGCACTCCAGCCTGAGTGACAGAATGAGACTCTGTGGTTACAGAGTCTCATTCTGTCACTCTCATTCTGTCAAAGTGCTGTGGTTACAGGCATGAGACACCGCGCTCAAAGTCTCATTCTGTCAAAGTGCTGTGGTTACAGGCATGAGCCACCACGCCAGGCTTTTTGCCACAATTTATAAACAAGAATGAATTCTAACGTTGCTATTAATTGAAGCTAACATGACACACATAGCATAAGCATGTCTAAGGGGCCAGGCACGGTGGATCATGCCTATAATCCCAGCACTTTGGGAGGCCAAGGCAGGTGGATCACTTGAGGTCAGGAGTTTGAGAACAGGCCTGACCAACATGGTGAAACCCGGCCTCTACTAAAAACACAAAAATTAGCCAGGCATGGTGGCACGTGCCTGTAATCCCAGCTACTTGGGAGGCTGAGGCAGGAGAATCACTTGAACCTGGGAGGCAGAGGTTGCAGTGAGCCGAGGTCGTGCCATTGCACTCCAGCCTGGGAAACAGAGCGAGACTCCATCTCAAAAAAAAAAAAAAAAAAGTGACTAAGTGAGGGGTATGGTGGGGTGTGGCATGGTGGGACGGGCCTGGCTTTTATGCCTAGACCAACAGTGCGGACTGGGCAATATTCACTATCGGTTGTCTAATTGCCCAGCATCACACATTTCTCACCTGTAAAATGGGTGACAGTCTCTGCACCCCACTGCCCAGGGTTGTTTCCCGCCTGGCGAGCAGGTTTGGGAAAGCTCTTTGTCAACTGTTGTGCAGAACTGATGGGGTGGCCACACTTCAGTGCCTTGACTCAGGGTCAGAGCTTCGCCACCCCAGGCAGGGCTACGCAGGGCGCTTCCTGTGGCACTGTCTGCTCATTCCATGCTTGGCCGTCCCCATAGCTTGTTTGCATCCTGATGGCAGCTGCTGTGATGGTTTCTGCAGAGCATTTGGGCCGCAGGATGCATACCTAGACCTCGCTGTTCTTCTCAGCTGGGGCCTGGGAGAAATTTGTTCTCATTGTTCTAGCTATTCACAGCGACTCTCTCCAGCTTTCTCTCTCTTGTGGGTCTCTTGTGCATTTCAGGGTGGCAATGGCGGGAAGTGAGAAAAGTCAGACACTGGTGGTCGGGCGGTGGTCACACCTTGCACCCAGCGCTTGGAGGCCGAGGTAGGTGGATGACGAGGTCAGGAGTTTGAGAACAGGCCTGGCCAACATGGCAAAACCCCGACTCTACTAAAAATACAATAGGCTGGCTTAATGGCAGGTGCCTGCAATTGCAGCTGTTTGGGAGGCTGAGGCAGGAGAATCGCTTAAACCTGGGAGGCGGAGGTTGCAGTGAGCTTGAGATTCCCACAGACGTGACCTGCAGCTCAAGGACAGAGTGAGACTCCATCTCAAAAAAAAAAAAAAGGAAATAGACACTCATAGTTATCTGTGTTTTGTGGTTCAAGAACCTTGCAGTTGTACAGGCAGCTAAATTCCCAACAGACCCAGAAGCTCCCCCCACTGCCAACGCCTACCCAGGTTTGGGGACCCAGGAACGAGAGGCCTAAGAGAGTTGGGGACTGTCTGTTGTTCTGACTCTCAAAACAAGTCCCTAATGCCAGGGCTAGGGACTGTGTATGAAGGCATGACCTCCATTCCTTCTTTATTTTGAAAATGGAACAGTTGGCTAGTACCTAGTTTTGACGTCGCTGGCTGTGAATGTGCATTTGTGGAGCTGTTTCCCAGACCTCCGGGTGCAGGAGCCACAGGTTTGGGAGGCTGAGCAGCACCCTCCTTCCCTGAGAGCTGAGGTTGCAGCTCTGGCTGGCTCTGGTAAGTGCTCTGCAGCCCTGGCATGGCTGGAGGAGGCAGCTGCCAAGTGGTTTCTGAAAAGGGCAAAATGATGGGAAAGCTTTGGGATCCTCTGGGAATCAGAGCCACAGCAAAGGCAGCTGCTTACCGTTGGAAGTGTTTTTCCTTTGAGGCCGAAGGGCACCCACAGCCCACTCCTGCCAGTGCAGGGCAGCTGCTGCCAGGCTGGCCCGGGACCCCACGGGAGGCGGGAGACCACTCTTCTCCCACACGAGCCCAGCCTCCTCCAGTAGCAACCGCCTTCGGCGCCTCAATGAGAGAGCACCCGTGGGCCTGGGGTGCCTGCGTCTAGCTGGTGAGTCCCTTTCTTTGTTTGATGGCCAATGCGACGCTAGCTTTTAGGGCTGGCATAGTGAGTGGCCAAAGCTGGGCCCTGCCACTTTCCAGCTGTGCGACTGTGGGCAGGTCCACTGCCTCTCCAGCCCCAGTTACCCCATCTGAAAACGGGGGGTAGTAACAGTGGCTGCCCCAAAGGTGGTTGTGAGGCTGAAGCTGTAAACTGCAGCCCCCAGCCTGGCTCCTGGGAAGCACCTGGGAGGTGAGAGTGAGGCTGTTACCGGGTTTGTTCTTCTTGCTCCTGCACCAGCCAACCTCGGGGAAGAGGCTGCAGCTGCTGCTGAGGTTGCTGGTGTGTGGCTGGAGGCCAGCTGGCCCTCCTCTCTGTGGAGTGGACGCAGGGCCAGGCACTGGCCCTTGTGCTGCTGTCCCATCTCTTTGTTCTTCACCCTGGGTTGGGAAGTCTCAAGCAGCCCACTGCCTCCCTGAGAAGGCTATTGAGAATAATCTGGCTGGGTCCTGGGGCTGGGGCCTCCCAGCTTCCAGAAAGTCCCCCTCATGGGAGGTGCTCCCAAGAACTTGGATGGATGGATGGATGCTTTTGGGCAGAGAGGGGAGCAGGGGAGCCACACTCCCAGGTTGTCTCACCTGCACGGGGGAGAGAAGGGATCCTTCCCCCAGAGGGTGGTCAGTATCTGTTCTGGCTTTAGAGATGAGAAAGACTCAGATCATACCAGGTATCTGTGGGCAGAATCAATTTTTTTAGGATTGTCCTTTAGTCCACATTGATGAGTTTGTGAATCTTGTGTAAACCAGAATCACCATCTCCATCACACAGCCAACACTCGTTTGCCTAAATCACGGTAGAAGTTCCCCTGATCACTGTAGAATGTTTTGGCGGTGACAGGTGCATCACCACGGCTCAGGTGCAGGGTACACCCGGCCTGGCAGTGGAGGGCTGTCCTGACCCTCTTCCTGGCTCCAGCCCAGGGCACATGACCCCTCGGTTCCTGTCCCACCCCTGCTCCTGGAAGAAGCTTGGTTTCAGTAGGGAATCAGGTGCAGAGTGTGCAGTACATACTCAGCGTTTGTTGACTGACTGAATGATAGCACAATCCAGGCTGCTTCCTGTTGGCTGGGTTTGGTTGGACTGGGACCGGTCAGAGGAAGAGGCAATGCCGCTGACAACGTTGCTGAAAGGTTCACGGGAGCCCGCCGACAGGTGTTTCTTGCTGGGCTGCCTAACAAGCAGCCCCTATTCTTATTCTTAGCTTCTTCTTGGAAACCACAGACATCCCCGGGACAGCCAGGCGTGGGTATGGCCTGGGTCTTACTCACACTGCATTTTGGGGTTCCTGAGCTGCTTGTTTGAGCGGGAGGTGCTTCAGGTTCAGGTCTTCACTTCAGCCCCGAGGGTGAGAGGGCCTATTCTGATTGGACCCCAGGCCCTGCTGTGGAGTCTGGGTCTGAGTTGAACAGCTGAGAACGAGCCCCAGACCTCCAGCATGGTGGTGGAGCATTGCAGATGCCCTGGAGCCAGCCTGCCTGGGGTCAAGTCCAGGTTCCGTCTCTGACTGTGTGACCTCGGGACGTGCCATAACTGCTCTGTGCCTCGGTCTCCTCATCGGTGAACTATTTCCCTCTTAGGGATGTTGTGGGAATTCAGTGGCAGAAGGAATGCGTAGTCCTGAGAACCGTGTTTGCTTTGTGCACATGCTCAGACGCATCAATGATTCTGATTCTCATTCTCTTCTGGTGCCTTTTAAGCTGTCAGGCTGTCCGCACCGTGAACGTCCCGGACGGGTGTTATCTTCAGAAAGCAAAGACTAGCACCCGCCCCCCAGGCTTCCAAAGCTACGCATGGCTTCCCACTGTCCAGGCAACCATGTTGGCTTTCAGTTCCTTGAGCTAAGGCTGACGGGCCACATGGTTCTGACCCGCCTGTCTTCCTGTCCCACTGACTTCCTCTTCTTCAGCTGCTCTAGGCTTCCCCTGTCTGTCTGCAGGCCCCAGCCCAGCTCTGTTCCCCTTCCAGGCTCAGCTCATCCATCACCAACTGTCTTTGAGCCCTCAGCACGCTGCCCCTCCTGCAGTCCCTCTGCCCAGCCAGTACCTGGTTTCTGTCTCAGCGGGGGGCTGACTCCTCTCTGTGCCCCCAGCGCAGGCCTGGACTCCAAGGAGGAGGACTCAGTAGATGGGTATTGAGTGATGAGATGAGGGAATCGGCTTTCTGTGGCCAGGAGCACTCCTGCTGCAGGGGGTCCACCTGATGGGTGAGTCAGAGAAAGACTCAGTCCTGTTGAGAGTGGATCAACAGGCAGGGAGATGGCCAGCAGCCAGCCGTCCATCCTGTTCACAGCCTGCGGGTGGAGTGGTGAGGCTGCCTCTGTGTTTTCAAGGATCTGGGCTTCAGAACATAGCTGGTTTACGGCCATGGCCCAGCTGTGAACTCTGGAGTTTCACTGCCTGAATTTTCACTTGAAAATGCAGGACTTGGGAGTCTCTCTGAGCTATTCTGGCTTGGGAGATTGCCTGATTATATATTTCAAAAAAAAGAAAATGCAGGACTTGAGAAGCCTCTCATTCCTGCTGTGGCTGTTTTCCAGAATCTAGCCGCCGCTGGAACAGTCATCTCCCTAACTTCCTACGGAAATGGGAATTAGAAGGGTCTGATTGCTCTTATTTCCCCACTCATGACCAGATGACCAGGGCAGCTTCTTTTTTTGAGACACAGTTTCACTCTGTCACCCAGGCTGGAGTGCAGTAGCACGGTCTCGGCTCACTGTAACCTCCACCTCCCGGGTTCAAGCAATTCTCCTGCCTCAGCCTCCTGAGTAGCTGGGATTACAGGCGCCCGACGCCACACCTGGCTAATTTTTGTAATTTTTTAGTAGAGACGTGATTTCACCATGTTGGCCAGGCTGGTCTCGAACTCCTGACCTCAGGTGATCCCCTGCCTTGGCCTCCCAAAGTGCTGGGATTACAGGCGTGAGCCACCACACCCAGCCCAGTACAGATTCTTCATAAGGAGATGGATCAGGCAAGGTTCCTGCCCAGGAGGAGGTCACAGGGTGCGGGAGAGATTAATCAGTGACAGATAGCAATTGCTAGACCACATGGTGGGCTGTGTGGGACGGACGGTCAATGGGCTGGGCCACTGTGCAGAGGACAGCTGCAGGAGCACCCACCAGGGCAGGGATCTGGGGCTTCATGGAGGAGGCAGCATCAGTGCTGGATCCTGAGGGGAAGTAGCATCTGAGTGGTGGTAGGACTTTGCAAGGGTAGAAGGAGGAAAAGCCCTTAGGTGGAGACCAAGGGAACAGGAAGCATGGGAGGGATGTATGGGGCAGCCCTGGGTGCCAGGGAGTGGGGATGCCCAGACAGAGGGAGGGGAAGCATGGGGATAGGGCAGGATGGGAGTGGAAAATAGCATCAGCTCATGTGTCCAACTACACATGCTGCTGCCAGTGGCTAGCTGATCTCTAGGTGTTTAGGCCTGGAAGACCCACCAGCTCCAAATCACTTAAAGCCTAAACGTTCCCCGTCTCTGTACTAAAAAAATACAAACATTAGCCAGACATGGTGGCGGGCTACTCCCAGCTACTCGGGAGGCTGAGGGAGGAGAATCGCTTGAACCCAGGAGGTGGAGGTTGCAATGAGCAGAGATTGCCCCATTGCACTCTAGTCTGGGCAACAGGATGAGATACCGTCTCAAAACCTAAATGTTCAAGGCCAGGGTGCTTGACAGATGCTGATTCCTAAAAATGACAAAAAGCACAAAATCCAAAATCTCGTATAAGCTCAGTGGCTGTGGCAGCGAGGTTGAAGAGCAAAGGCAGGCCGGGCACCTGGCTGATGGTGTGTGGACCCTGGCACGCAGGGCCCCCGCGAGGGCAGGGTGTAGGTGTGCTGCCCTGCCGCTCACCCTATTCCAGGGACACAGTCTGCTTGGCTCTTCTGGACTGAGCCATCCTTATCACCGAGATCCTCCCTGAATTTAGCCCATGACGGTCACCCCGGCCGTTTTCCTTGTTCTGTGTGGGGAGGGAGGCAGCGCGGTGGTTATCAACCTCACCCTGCAGAGGAGGCACCTGAGGCCCAGAGAGGAGGAGGGATGGGTCTAACCCAGAACCACAGATGGCTCTGAGCCGGGGGCCTGTCCACCCTCCCAGGCCGACGTCAGTGGCCGCAGGACTGCCTGGGCGCTGCTAGGCCTGCTCACCTCTGGGGCCTCTGGGGTGAGAGGTTCAGTCCTGGAAACGCTTCAGTTCTAGGGGGCTGGGGGCAGCAGCAAGTTGGGGTTTTGGGGTACCCTGCTTCACAGGGCCCTTGGCGAGGAGGGCAGGTGGGGTCTGCTGACAAGCAGTTCCGTGAGTCAACCCCGGCGTGGCGGCTATTGCAGGTTGCACACTGGGCCACAGAGGATCCAGCAAGGATGAAGAAATGGAGCAGCACAGACTCGGGGGCGGCTGCGGACCCACTCCAACAGGACACCTGCCCAGACCCCCTGGATGGAGACCCTAACTCCAGGCCACCTCCAGCCAAGCCCCAGCTCTCCACGGCCAAGAGCCGCACCCGGCTCTTTGGAAAGGGTGACTCGGAGGAGGCTTTCCCAGTGGATTGCCCTCACGAGGAAGGTGAGCTGGACTCCTGCCCGACCATCACAGTCAGCCCTGTTATCATCATCCAGAGGCCAGGAGACGGCCCCACCGGTGCCAGGTAAGTCCGCGTCTGGAGCCCCCCTCCCTGCTAGGAGCCCAGCTGGCCATGGAGATGCCACAGGGTGGTCTAGCTTCTGGGCTAAATGTCACAAAGCCAGGGGTCTCGAGAGCCTTAGGGGTGGTCTGGTCCAGCGTCCTTCCTCATGTGACCTCGTGGGATGTGCAGTCACGGGGGCTGGTGTCTGTGCTGGGTCTGCGTGTCCACGCCTGCAATGCCTACCTACCACACACACTTGGACTTGAAGTCTAAAAGCTCAAGGGCAGGAGGCTTTTAGAGAGCACAGCACAGCTCCAATGAGCTGCAAGGCAGGGCAGGAGGCTTTAGAGAGCACAGCACAGCTCCAATGAGCTGCAAGGCAGGGCAGGAGGCTTTAGAGAGCACAGCACAGCTCCAATGAGCTGCAAGGCAGGGCAGGAGGCTTTAGAGAGCACAGCACAGCTCCAATGAGCTGCAAGGCAGGGCAGGAGGCTTTAGAGAGCACAGCACAGCTCCAATGAGCTGCAAGGCAGGGCAGGAGGCTTTAGAGAGCACAGCACAGCTCCAATGAGCTGCAAGGCAGGGCAGGAGGCTTTAGAGAGCACAGCACAGCTCCAATGAGCTGCAAGGCAGGGCAGGGAGGGCCCCAGCCCTGGCCTGCCCTGACCCTCCTCCCTTTGTCTTTCAGGACCCCTGAGACAGGGAAGACCTGTCTGCTGAAAGCCATGCTCAACCTTGGCACCCAGCAATGGCACACCATCCCCTGCCTCCCATCTGCTGGCTTGATTTCTCCTGGTCCTGGGGGTCCCTGCCTCCCATCTGCTGGCTTGATTTCTCCTGGTCCTGGGGGTCCCTGCCTCCCATCTGCTGGCTTGATTTCTCCTGGTCCTGGGGGTCCCTGCCTCTCCCATCTGCTGGCTTGATTTCTCCTGGTCCTGGGGGTCCCTGCCTCCCCCATCTGATGTCTCCTCTCTTGACCCTGGGAAATCCCTGTCTACCCCTGCTGACTGGATGGTCCCTGTTCCCAGGGGTCTCCTGTCTCAGGACCTCGCTGGGACCCCTCGGGGGACCCTGGCCTGGCCTCCTGCAGTGGGGGGTCCTCCAGGCACTTTCTGCCCAGTTCCTCCTGCAGCAGCTGCTGCCTGCCCAGAGCCCTTCCTCAGCACCTGTCCCGGCAGCCCCAGAGGACTGTGACCTGGAGCCAACAGTGCGTCCTCTGTAGGCCAGGACAGCTGCACATCGCCATCGAGAGGCTAACATGGCCCTGGTGACCCTCCTGGTGGAGAACGGAGCAGACGTCCAGGCTGCGCCCATGGGGACTTCTTTAAGAAAACCAAAGGGCTGCCTGATTCTACTCGGTAGGGGAGACAATGTGGCAGACCCTGATCTTTGGCTTTGCTAAGGGGAGGTTTGGGCAGAGACAGAGGGAGTTGGAGGTCGTGGTTCAGGGGCCAGCTGATCTCACTCCTGAGGCCCACCTGGGCCCTGTGTTCGCGGCAGGTGAACTGCCCCTGTCCCTGGTCAAGGTAACCAACCAGCTGGGCATCGCGGAAGTTCCTGCTGCAGAACTCCCGGCAGCCGCCCATCAGCCTAGACCTCGGTGGGTAACACGGTGCTGCACGCCTGGTGGAGGTGGTCGACAACACGGCCGACAACACCAAGTTTGTGACGAGCATGTACAATGAGATTCTGATCCTGGGGCCAAACTGCACCCGACGCTGAAGCTGGAGGAGCTCACCAACAAGAAGGAAACGACGCCACTGGCTCGGGTCAGCCGGACCGGGAAGATCGGGTGGGGCAGGGGCTCGTCAGGGCGCGCGGGATGGTGGCATGGAGAGGACTGCCTGACTCACCGCGGAGCCTGGCGCCACTATCTGTGTGTGCGGGACTCTGATTCTGTCATACCAGCCTGTAGGGCTGTTAGAATAAGTCTGAGAAATTGGGAGTCAGAGGGCAGGTCCTGCGTGGCCAACGTGCCATTTTGGATTTCCAGCTCTGAGTATCAGCAACAAGACACGGCGTGGGGTGGGGTGCTGGGCAATGGGGGAGGGACTGCCTAGGGTGGAACAGAAGAAAAGCTGTTGGGCTGGGCGCGGTGACTCACTCTTGTAATCCCAGCATTTTGGGAGGCCGACGTGGGTGGATCACCTGAGGTTAGGAGTTTGAGACCAGCCTGACCAACCTGGTGAAACCTCTACTAAATATACAAAAATTAGCCAGGCATGGTGGCAGGTGCCTATAATTCCAGCTGCTCAGGAGGCTGAGGCACAAGCATCACCTGAATTTGGGAGGCGGAGGTGGCAGTGAGCTGAGATTTCGCCACTGCACTCTAGCCTGTGTGACAGAGCAAGACTTTGTCTCAAAAAAAAAAAAAAAAAAAAAAAAAAAAAGAGAGAAAAGCTGTTGGTGTTTTTCCATGGCAGGCAGGAGCTTTAGGTAACAAGGCTGGTGGCTCCAGCTCCCAGCTCCAGCTGGTGGCTCCTGGTGACAGGCCTCCAACTCCTGGCCTCAAGTGATCCTCCCACCTCAGCCTCCCAAGTAGCTGGGATTACAGGCATGAGCCACCCCATCTGGCTCTCATTTCTTGCATTCTCTTTATTTCTTTCTGGCTTGAGGTTATTGAGAATGGACCACCACCATCCTTCATGGTGAGATGGTAGAGCTGGGGTCTCGCTGTGAGGGGATGGTGGGCCTGATATGGTGCAGGTAGTATCCCAGGCAGCCGGCTGGGCTTGACTTTCTTTTTTTTGAGATGTGGTTTCGCTCTTGTTGCCCAGGCTGGAGTGCAGTGGCACAATCTTGGCTCACTGCAACCTCTGCCTCGAAGGTTCAAGTGATTCTCCTGTCTCAGCCTCCCAAGTAGCTGGGATTACAGGCACACGCCACCATGCCCGGCTAATTTTTTTTGTATTTTCAGGAGAAACAGGATTTTGCTATGTTGGCCAGGCTGGTCTCAAAATCCTGACCTCAGGTGATCCACCTGCCTTAGCCTCCCAAAGTGCTGGGATTACAGGCGTGAGCCACCATGCCCCGCCGGCTGGTTGATCTCGATGGTGGTCAGGAGTGAGTGGAGACTCGCCTGGGGCTTGGGTGGGGCCACCAGCTGAGCTGGGAAGCAGAGCTGGTTGTTGAGGTACCGTCTGAGGCGGAGCCTGGGGCTGGCCTCTGACGGGCTCTTGCTCCCCGGTGGCAGGTCTTGGCCTATATTCTCCAGCGGGAGATCCAGGAGCCTGAGTGCAGGCACCTGTCCAGGAAGTTCACCGTAGTACCACGGGTCTGCAAAATTCCCCCACCCTGTCCTGCATCGCACACCCAGAAGAACTGTGCTGGTGGGTGACCTCTCACAGCAGCAGCGACACCCCTGTGAGTGGCTGGGGCACAGCCAGGGAGGGCCTCAGGGCCTCTGCACCCCAGCCCCAATCCCAGCCCCTGGTCCAGCTCCAGCTGGCTTCTCGTGAGTGAAAGCCTGCTGCCCCCCAGCCCAGGCCCTGCAGCCTCACGTCCCCATTCATGCCCACTGAATTTTCCCTGAGCATAGCAACCATACACGATTACCATCCCGTAAAAACAGAAACGTTTCAGAGGTGCATAAACAAAAGGACCTTCCTTTTATACTATTTAAAAATGCACAGTTTCATTTTGTTTGCCCAGGCTGGAGTGCAGTGGCACAATCTTGGCTCACTGCAACCTCTGCCTCGAAGGTTCAAGTGATTCTCCTGTCTCAGCCTCCCAAGTAGCTGGGATTACAGGCACACGCCACCATGCCCGGCTAATTTTTTTTGTATTTTCAGGAGAAACAGGATTTTGCTATGTTGGCCAGGCTGGTCTCAAAATCCTGACCTCAGGTGATCCACCTGCCTTAGCCTCCCAAAGTGCTGGGATTACAGGCGTGAGCCACCATGCCCCGCCGGCTGGTTGATCTCGATGGTGGTCAGGAGTGAGTGGAGACTCGCCTGGGGCTTGGGTGGGGCCACCAGCTGAGCTGGGAAGCAGAGCTGGTTGTTGAGGTACCGTCTGAGGCGGAGCCTGGGGCTGGCCTCTGACGGGCTCTTGCTCCCCGGTGGCAGGTCTTGGCCTATATTCTCCAGCTGGAGATCCAGGAGCCTGAGTGCAGGCACCTGTCCAGGAAGTTCACCGAAAGTGGGCTCACGTCCGCACTCCTCACAGCCACCTGTCCCAGACCAGACACCCAAGTAGAAGAACTCGGTGCTGGAGGTGATCGCCTACAGCAGCAGCGACACCCCTGTGAGTGGCTGGGGCACAGCCAGGGAGGGCCTCAGGGCCTCTGCACCCCAGCCCCAATCCCAGCCCCTGGTCCAGCTCCAGCTGGCTTCTCGTGAGTGAAAGCCTGCTGCCCCCCAGCCCAGGCCCTGCAGCCTCACGTCCCCATTCATGCCCACTGAATTTTCCCCCTGGAGTATAGCAAACTATATTAACGATACTCTCATCCGTTAAAAACAGAAACGTTTCAGAGGTGCATAAACAAAAGGACCTTCCTTTTATACTATTTAAAAATGCACAGTTTCATTTTGTTTACATAAATGGGATCAGACTATACACAATATACAACCATTTTTTTTTTTTCACTTGATGGCAGGGCTTGTGGATTTTTCTTTTCTTTTCTTTTTTTTTTTTTGAGACGAAGTTTTGCCCTTGTTACCCAGGCTGGAGTGAAATGGTGCCATCCTGGCTCACTGCAACCTCCATCTCCCAGGTTCAAGCGATTCTCCTCGAATCCCAAGTAGCTGGGATTACAGGCACGCGCCACCACACCTGGCTAACTTTTTGTATTTAATAGAGATGGAGTTTCTCCATGTTGGTCAGGCTGGTCTTGAACTCCTGACCTCAGGTGATCCGCCCTCCTTGGCTTCACAAAGTGCTGAGATTACAGGTGCGAACCACTGCACCAGGACAAGAATTTATTTTTGTGTAGGTGTGAAGTAGGCATCTTACTTAAATATTTTGGCTCCAAATGAATGTCTTAGTGTTACTTGGTGAGTAATCCATCCTGCCACGCTGTTTGGAAAGGCCACCTTACCTGTCCCTTCTTTCTAAGGTGATGCTCTGAGCTCCTAAGGCAGACTTGGGGGCTGGAGTCTGTGCCATCAGCAGTGAGGGGCTTCCACGACGTCTCACAGGTCAGAGGTTGCGTTTACAGGAGCAGAGTCCGGGGCTGGGAGAGGCCTGGTCTGCTCTGCCCCCCCGGGCTGCCATGCTGAACCTGGGCCTCCAACTCAGAGTGCTGGGTACAAGCTGCCTCCCAGAGGAGTGGCCCAGATAGGAGGTGGCCTCAACAAGGACTGCAGTATTTGACCTGGGGAGAGGTTTGGGACCACCACTGACGTCTTCATGTCTCTGAAGGCTCTCAGGGACAAGGAGTGTGGACTTGTCCTGGGGACCCTAGGGCAGAGCCAGGACCACTAGTGGAAAGGAGAGAAGACCAAAGAAGAGGTATTCCCTACAGGCAGTGAGCCTCCATAGCCTCTTGAGGCAGGAAGGAGTTTCCCATCCCCAAAAAGTATTCAAGAAGACACTGATCAGGAACCTCTGAGGGAGCTTAGGTTTGGGATGGGGGTTGGACTCGATGGCCTGAGGGAGGCTGGGATGATCTGATTGTGCTCATCAGTCTCAGGGATACTTGAACTTATTTTTATTTTATTTTATGTTATTTTATGTTATTTTATGTTATTTTATTTTATTTTATGTTATTTTATTTTATGTTATTTTATGTTATGTTATTTTATTTTATGTTATGTTATTTTATGTTATTTTATGTTATGTTATTTTATGTTATGTTATTTTATGTTATGTTATTTTATGTTATGTTATTTTATGTTATTTTATGTTATGTTATTTTATGTTATGTTATTTTATGTTATGTTATTTTATGTTATTTTATGTTATGTTATTTTATTTTATGTTATGTTATTTTATGTTATGTTATTTTATATTTTGAGACAGAGTCTCGCCTCTGTCACCCAGGCTGGAGTGCAATGGCGGATCTCAGCTCACTGCAACCTCTGCCTCCTGGGGCTCAAGCAGTTCTCCGCCTCAGCCTCCCAAGTAGCTGGGATTACAGGTGCCAACCACTGCACCAGGACAAGAATTTATTTTTGTGTAGGTGTGAAGTAGGCATCTTACTTAAATATTTTGGCTCCAAATGAATGTCTTAGTGTTACTTGGTGAGTAATCCATCCTGCCACGCTGTTTGGAAAGGCCACCTTACCTGTCCCTTCTTTCTAAGGTGATGCTCTGAGCTCCTAAGGCAGACTTGGGGGCTGGAGTCTGTGCCATCAGCAGTGAGGGGCTTCCACGACGTCTCACAGGTCAGAGGTTGCGTTTACAGGAGCAGAGTCCTGGGCTGGGAGAGGCCTCCTCAACCCCAGGCCCAGGCTCTGCCCTGACTCCTTCCAAGCCTATGGGAGCGCATGGATGGAGAACCTGGAGAACCCTGTATCCCTGTTTCCATCTCCCTGTCAGGCTGTATGGGCCACCGCCCTCCTGCTAGTCCCTCTCCAGCCTTGAGGTCCTGTGGGGCTGAGTGTGTGGTGACTCAGGTCCCCTGGATTGCAGATGGGGGTGTACTTGGTTAGAAAGCATGCAGGGGCCGGGCTTGGTGGCTCCCGCCTGTAATCCCAGCACTTTGGGAGGCCGAGGCGGGCAGATCACCTGAGGTCTGGAGTTCGAGACCAGCCTGACCAACATGGTGAAACCCCATCTCTACTAAAAATACAAAATTAGCCAGGTGTGGTGGTGCCCGCCTGTAATCCCAGCTACTCAGGAGGCTGAGGCAGGAGAATCGCTTAAACCTGGGAGGCAGAGTTTGCGATGAGCTGAGATGGCACCACTGCACTCCAGCCTGGTCAACAAGAGTGAAACTGTGTCTCAAAAAAAAAAAAAAAAGAAAGAAAAAGAAATCACGCAGAAATCTGGGCTCGGGACAGGGTTCACCTCTGGCCTGGGGGTCCCCAGGGATGTGGGCTGGTGTAAGCCCAGAGCCATTTGCTTGCCTGCCCTCTTTTATTCACCCGCTTGCTCATTATTCATTCCCTGGATTTCGACTTTTGAGCAGCTCTGTGCCAGGCCCTGGGCCATCCATCAAATTAGCCTGAGACCAGATTTTTCCTCTGCCAAGAGCCAAGACCTCATCGAACTTCTGGACTTAGTCCTTCGTGTCTGATACCCAGGGCACTTAATTTGCTGCTTTTGTTTCCAGGGCACTTTACAAGTTTACTTACTTAATTTGTTTTTTTTTTTTTTTTTTTGAGACGGAGTCTCGCTCCATCACCCAGGCTGGAGTGCAGTGACGCGATCTCAGCTCACTGCAACCTCCACCTCCCGAGTTCAAGTGACTCTTCTGCCTCAGCCTCCCGAGTAGCTGGGACTACACGCGCCCACCAACATGCCCAGCTTATTTTTATATTTTTAGTAGAGATGGGATTTCACCATATTGGCCAGGCTAGTCTTGAACTCCTGACCTCAAGTGATCACCTGCCTCGGCCTCCCAAAGTGCTGGGATTACAGGCGTGAGCCACCGCACCTGGCCAGTGACTTCCTTTTAAGAGAAAAATGTGCTGGTAAGGCAAGCCGATGAACTAGTGCTTAGGAAATGTGGATGGTGACCCACTCCAGGAAATGACAACTGAAACACAAGGGTGACAACCACGAGTGTGTGTGGCACAGTCTCTCCTTCCATGGTCAGCGGGAGTCCCTGACACTCATGGGAGGCTGGCCATGGGCTGGGGTGGCGGCAGGATGTGTGTGGCCTGGGGTCCGTGAGAGTGCCTCCACCTGTCCATTACCCTGCTGTCCGTCACTCTGCTCCCAGTGGGAGTCCGGGCCTGCCGGGACATTGCCTGGGAGGCGGCACAGCATTGTAAGATGCTCCGCTTGGCACCTGCAGGCTGCCATTTTGGGGAATCAGGCCCACAGAGGGGCCTTCTTGTGGGCACTCCCTAATAACACACTGTCTTTGTGTGTCCTTCCCCTGATGGAGGCTGTGCCTCCTGGGCAGGGACTATGGTTTCATCACAGGGCTTGGTACCTGGTCCATGTTTGTTGAATGACTGAATGAGTAAATGGAGTCACCAACTTCTCTGCATCTCACAGCCTCCCTTTAAGATGGAAAAAACTGAAGACTATTTCCAAGTAACTGGAGAGATCCTGTCTGTGTTAGGAGGAGTCTACTTCTTTTTCCGAGGGGTGAGCATTCCTTCCCACATTGTGAGTTTCCATCATCACCAAAACAAAAGCCAAGAGAATGCCTCAGCGCTCACTCCCTTTTTAATTCATCAGACTCATAATGGCCCTGGTTGTGGAGCTGAGAGACGCAGAGGTGAAGATGAGAGCCCTTCAGTCAGTCACCGAGGGGCGGGAGGGTGCTCAGGGCATCTCCATGGGCCCAAGGCAGGCAGGCTTGAAAATAGCCACTCCAGCCACTCCACGGAATGGAATATTTAATTACAGGGGCAGAGCGGAGGCCTCTTAAGTGATAGGATCATGACTGGTAGTTTTTTAGTTAAACCAATCTGTTAAAGCTCTGAGCAATGAAGGAAATCTCCATGCATACTAGAATCTTTTTTTTTTTTTTGAGATGGAGTTTCGCTTTGTCATCCAGGCTGGAGGCTAGTGGCGCGATGTCAGCTCACTGCAACCTCCGCCTCTTGGGTTCAAGCAATTCTCCTGCCTCAGCCTCCTGAGTAGCTGGGATTACAGGCGCCTGCCACCACACCCGGCTAATTTTTTTGTATTTTTAGTAGAGACGGGGTTTCACCATGTTAGCCAGGATAGTCTTGAAGTCCTGACCCCAGGTGATCCACCTGCCTCAGCCTCCCAAAGTGCTGGGATTACAGGCATGAGCCATCACACCAGCAAGGAATTGTTTTATTTTTAACTGGAAACTCAAACATGTGCAATCCTTGGCCACTTTTTTTTTTTTTTTTTTTAATGCAGGAGTAATCTTTTCTTTGAATGTGGGACTCACTGTTTCAGATTTTACGTCACCTTTCTTGCAAAAACCATATTTATATAATCTAAGATTTCTAGTTTCAGCTTCTTTAAAGAAGAGTGGGAACTTAGATGCGTACAAAAAAAGTCTGAATGTAGAATTTGAGATGATCATGGTTTTTTTTTTTTTTTTTTGACTCCAGAAACCCTTGTAGTAATTTTAATTTTTATAAGATGGGGTCTTGCTGTGTCACCCAGGCTGGAGTGCATTGGTGTGATCATGGCTCACTTTAACCTCTGTCTCCTGGGTTCAAGTGTTCCTCCCACCTCAGCCTCTGGAGTAGGTGGAACTAACTACAGGAAGCCGGCCACCATGCCCGGCTCCACTGTGACTTTTTTTTTTTTTTTTGACTCCAGAAACCCTTGTAGTAATTTTAATTTTTATAAGATGGGGTCTTGCTGTGTCTCCCAGGCTTGAGTGCAGTGGCACGATCTTGGCTCACTGCAACCTCCGCCTCTTGGGTTCAAGCAATTCTCCTGCCTCAGCCTCCTGAGTAGCTGGGATTACAGGCGCCTGCCACCACACCCGGCTAATTTTTTTGTATTTTTAGTAGAGACGGGGTTTCACCATGTTAGCCAGGATGGTCTCGATCTCCTGACCTCGTGATCTGCCCGCCTTGGCCTCCCAAAGTGCTGGGATTACAGGCTTGGGCCACTGTGCCTGGCCTTCGATTGTGATTTTTATCCCCCAGTCTTTTTTGGTGTAAGCTCTATTCAGTTTTTTTTTTTAAGTCACTCACCTTTATGGAATTGTTCTGTCATCGAACTTTGTCTTCACAGAGACAACTGTCTTTCTTTTCACACTCATGGCTTACATTACAGTGAAGTACAGCACCACAGTAGCAAGTGTGGCTGGAATGGCAAAAGCAGGATTGGCCTGTGGGAGGGAGCAGAAGTGTGGGGGTGTCTTGGACAGGACTCACGGCTGACAGTGGCGGCTTGTTGCAAGAATTTTTATTTTAACACTTACTTAAAATTAAGAAAAAAGTATGCACGGCATGTGAAAAATTAAGAAAAAAGTGGCTCATGCTTGTAATCCCAGCTACTTGGGAGGCTGAGGCCAGGAGTTTGAGACCAGCCTGGGCAACATAGTGAGATTCTGATCTCTTAAAAAAAAAATAGGAAAAAGCTCCAATTAGAAAGAAGAAAACAATTTGCCCAATTCAATACAGCAACTGATAACATTTTAATGATTTTCCTTCCTGTCTGTACTTCTGGGTATAGTTGTAAATCCACTGTGTAATTTTTTTTTTTTTGAGACGGAGGCTCGCTGTCACCCAGGCTGGAGTGCAGTGGCACCATCTTGGCTCACTGCAACCTCTGCCTCCTGGGTTCAAGCGATTTTCTTGCCTCAGCCTCATGAGTAGCTGGGATTACAGGTGCCCGCCACCACGCCCAGCTAATTGTTTTGTATTTTTAGTAGAGACTGGATTTCACCATGTTGGCCAGGCTGGTCTCGAACTCCTGACCTCAGGTGATCCATCCACCTTGGCCTCCCAAAGTGCTGGGATGACAGGCTTGGGCCACTGTGCCTGGCCTTCGATTGTGATTTTTATCCCCCAGTCTTTTTTGGTGTAAGCTCTATTCAGTTTTTTTTTTTTTATTTTAGTAGAGACGGGTTTCACCATGTTGGCCAGGCTGGTCTCAACTCCTGACCTC
Organism: Hoolock leuconedys; assembly: GCA_023748175.1. Lineage (NCBI taxonomy): Eukaryota > Metazoa > Chordata > Mammalia > Primates > Hylobatidae > Hoolock > Hoolock leuconedys. The sequence goes on along the minus strand of JAKGGE010000722.1, from coordinate 2,001 downwards.
AGGTGATCCATCCACCTTGGCCTCCCAAAGTTGCTGGGATTACAGGTGCCCGCCACCACGCCCAGCTAATTGTTTTGTATTTTTAGTAGAGACTGGATTTCACCATGTTGGCCAGGCTGGTCTCGAACTCCTGACCTCAGGTGATCCATCCACCTTGGCCTCCCAAAGTGCTGGGATGACAGGCGTGAGCCACCACGCCTGGCTTCCACTGTGTATTTTTAACCATCTCTACTGACTGGGCCACGTAGTGTCACCCATTGGCCTGACCCATGCTGGTCTGCTCTTTTCACAATCTGTGCTTTCACACATTCGGCCACCCCATTGTGGTGCCATTTAGGAAGCATCTGAGCGCTCACCATTTAGCCACATCGAGCATTGCCTGGGATCTTACTCTCTCTGTTTACCTGCAGATTCAGTATTTCCTGCAGAGGCGGCCATCGATGAAGACCCTGTTTGTGGATAGCTACAGTGAGATGCTTTTGTAAGTGACACTTTGACTCATTCCCAGTCCAGTCCCCAGGTGACCGCAGTCACTTCTCACTTGAGCTCTCACTCACGCCGGGCCTGGCACATAGTGGACCTCAAGGAACATGCTGAGGGAATGACGGAAGGCACTCACTACATACCGGGGATGAATGAATACTGAGGGCCTGCTCTGTGCCAGGTATGTGCCAGGGGCCAGGGATTGAGAAACCGTGCTGTGAGTTACAGTCCAAGTGAGACGGACCCTCGCTCACCTTCCCACTCATTGTCCATCCATCTGCCGCTCATGGGTTGGCCCCGAATACTGGATGAAACAGACATGGCGCCCGCCTTTGGGGAGTTTCCTATCTTTAATGGGGGGTTCTGCAACCTTGGCACTGTTGATATTTTGGACTGGATAGTGCTTAGTTGTGGTGGTGGTGGTGGGGGCTGCCCTGTGCATTATAGAATATTTGGCGGCATCACTGGCCTCTACTTGCAGATGCCTGGAGCTCTTCCCCATCCCCCAGTCTTGACAATCAAGAACATTTCCAGATATGGCCAAAGGCCCCTCACTTGTTTTGGGGGGTGGTGCCAGAATCACTCCTGGTTGAGAACCACTGCTTTAGGAGGAAGCAGATGAGTGAAAGCACAGTTCTAGAACAGTTTGTTGGCCGGGCGCAGTGGCTCACGCCTGTAATCCCAGCACTTTGGGAGGCTGAGGCGGGCGGATCACTTGAGGTCAGGAGTTCAAGACCAGACTGGCCAACATGGTGAAACCCCGTCTCTACTAAAAATACAAAAATTAGCCAGGCATGGTGGCACGCACCTGTAATCCCAGCTACTCGGGAGGCTGAGGTGGGAGAATTGTTTGAACCCGGGAGACGGAGGTTGCAGTGAGCCCAGATCGCGCCATTGCATTCCAGCCTAGGTAACAGAGCGAGATTCCATCTCTAAATAAATAAATAGAATAGTGTGGATGTGGCAGGAAACCTCCTTCCTTCAGAAAGTAAGCCAGAGCCTCAAGCCCCAGTGTGCACCGAGGGCCTTCCAGGACCTGTCTCCTGGGATCTCGGCTCACAGCCCCTGTCCTGAGCTCTTCCTTCCTGGAAGAGCAAGGAATAATTTCGAATCCTCTTGCAGCTAGCTTGTCCGTAGGACTCACAAACCGCATCCTTTCACCCAATTTTTTTTTTTTGGACAAGCAAAACTAGAATCAGCTTTATTTTACATGATCGTGAAAGGTACACTTTTTTTTATTTTAATTTTTTTTAACGAATTTAGATTTCGGGGTGTATGTGCAGGTTTGTTAGGTGGGTATATTGTATGATGCTGAGGTCTGGGGGTCTAATGATCTGGTCACCCAAGTAGTGAACATAGTACCTGATAGATAGTTTTTCAACCCTTGTCCCTCTCCCGGCTGACCCACTTTTGGAATCCTAAGTGTTTATTGTTCCCGTCTTTGTGCTTGTGGGTACCCAGTGTTTCGCTCCACTTATAAGCGAGAACATGTGGGATTTGGTTTTCTGTTTCTGTGTT
>JAKGGE010001381.1:0-11838 GCA_023748175.1 Hoolock leuconedys | reverse complement strand
GCCAACATGGTGGAAACCCCGCCTCTACTAAAAAATACAAAAAATTAGCTGCATGGTGGCACGACCTGTAATCCCAGCTACCGGGAGGCTGAGGTGGGAGAATTGTTTGAAACCTCGAGACGGAGGTTGCAGCGATTCCAGATCACATTGCATTGCAGCCTAGGGAATAGAGCGCAGATTCCATCTCTAAATAAATAAATAGAATAGTGTGGATGTGGCAGGAAACCCTCCTTCCTGTGAAAGTGGGCCAGAGCCTCAAGCCTCCCAGTGTGCAATCAGGGCCTCCTGCGACCTGTCTCCCTGGGACTTTCGGCTCTCACAGCCTCTGTCCTGAGCTCTTCCTCCTGGAAGAGCAAGGAATACTCTCAATCCTCTTGCAGCTAGCTTGTCCTAGGACTCAAACCGTGATCCTTTCACCCAATTTTTGGACAAGCAAAAACTAGAATCAGCTTTATTTTACATGATCGTGAAAGGTACACTTTTTATTTTAATTTTTTTAACCTAATTTAGATTTCAAAGGTATGTAGGTTTGTTAGGTGGGTATATTGTATGATGCTGAGGTCTGGGGTCTAATGATCTGGTCGTACCCAAGTAGTGAACATAGTACCTGATAGATAGTTTTTCAACCCCTTGTCCCTCTCCCCGGCTGACCCACTCCTTGGGAATCCCAAGTGTTTATTGTTCCCGCCTTTTTGTGTTTGTGGGTACCCAGTGTTCTCAGCTTCCACTTATGTTTGAACATGTGGGATTTCTGGCTTTCGTTTCTGTGTTAATTTGCTTAGAGGCGGCCGGGCAGAGGCGCTCCTCACTGCCCAGACAGGGCGGCCGGGCAGAGGCGCACTCACTTCCCAGATGGGGCGGCCGGGCAGAGGCGCCTCCCTCACTTCCCAGACGGTGTGGCCGGGCAGAGGCGCTCTCACTTCTTCCCAGATGGGGTGGCCGGGCAGAGGCTCAGAGGCGCCTCCCTCACTTCCCAGACGGTGGGTGGCCGGGCAGAGGCTCTCCTCACTTCCCAAACTGTGTGTGGTCGGTCAGAGGCGCTCCTCACTTCCCAGATGGGGTGGCCGGGCAGAGGTCGCTCCTCACTTCCCAGACGGTGTGGCCGGGCAGAGGCCCTCCTCACTTCGCAGACGATGGGTGGCCGGGCAGAGGCACACCTCACTTATTTCTGGATGGGCCGGCCGGGCAGATGTGTTCCTCACTTCCCAGAAGGGGCAGCAGGGCAGAGGCACTCCTCACTTCTTCACAGACGGGGTGGAGGGGCAGAGGATCTCCTCACTTCTTTCCCAGATGGGGTGGCCGGGCAGAGTCCCTCCTCACTTCCTCCCAGACGATGGGTGGCAGGGCAGACCTGAGGCTCTACTCACTTCCCAGATGGGGCGGCCGGGCAGAGGCACTCCTCAATTTCCAGACGGGGCGGCCGGGCAGAGGCGCTCATCAACAGATGGTGGGTGGCCGGCAGAGGCGCCTCACCTCCAAGATGATGGGTGGTCGGGCAGAGGCGCTCCTCACTTCCCAGATGGGGTGGCCGGGCAGAGGCGCCCTCACTTCCCAGATGGTGGGTGGCCCGGCAGAGGCCCTCCTCACCTCCCAGACGCATGGGTGGCCGGCAGAGGCGCCCCTCATTTCCCATATGGGGCGGCCGGGCAGAGGCGCTCCTCACCTCCCAGACGCATGGGTGGCCGGGCAGAGGCGCCTCCCTCACCTCCCAGACGATGGGTGGCCAGGAAGAGGCGCTCCTCACTTCCCAGACGGTGGGTGGCCAGGCAGGGGCTCTCCTCACTTCCCAGACTGTGAGTGGTCGGGCAGAGGCGCTCCTCAATTCTCAGATGGTGGGTGGCCGGGCAGATGCGCTCCTCACTTCCCAGTCGGGGTGGCTGGGCGGAGGCGCTCCTCACCTCCAAGATGATGGGTGGCCGGGCGTTGGCGCTACTCACTTCCCAGGTGGTGGGTGGCCCGGCAGAGGCCCACCTCACTTCCCAGACGATCGGTGGCCGGTCAGAGGCACACCTCACTTATTTCCGCATGGAGCCCCCGGCAGAGGCGCTCCTCACTTCCCAGACAGTGCGGCCGGGCAGAGGCGCTCCTCTCTTCCCAGACGGGACGGCTGGACAGAGGCGCCTCCCTCACCTCCCAGACAATGGGTGGCCGAGCAGAGGCGCTCCTCACCTCCCAGACGATGGGTGGCCGGGCAGAGGCGCCTCACCTCTGAGACGGTGGGTGGCCAGGCAGGGGCTCTCCTCACTTCCCAGACTGTGAGTGGTCGGGCAGAGGCGCTCCTCAATTCTCAGATGGTGGGTGGCCAGGAAGAGGCGCTCCTAACTTCCCAGACGGGGCGGCCGGACAGAGTCGCTCCTCACTTCCCAGATGGGGTGGCCGGGCAGAGGCGCTCCTCACCTCCCAGATGATGGGTGGTCCGGTCAGAGGCGCTCCTCACCTCCCAGACGATGGGTGGTCGGGCAGAGGCGCTCCTCACTTCCCAGACGGGGTGGTCGGGCAGAGGCGCTCCTCACCTCCCAGACAATGGGTGGTCGGGCAGAGGCGCTCCTCACCTCCCAGACGATGGGTGGCCAGGCAGAGGCGCTCACCTCCTGTGACAATGGGTGGCCGGGCAGAGGCGCTCTTCACTTCCCAAATGGGGCAGCCGGGTAGAGGCGGACCTCACTTCCCAGATGGTGGGTGGCCGGGCAGAGGCGCTCCTCACCTCCCAGATGATGGGTGGCCGGCAGAGGCGCCTCCCTCACTTCCCAGACGATGGTGGCCAGGCAGAGGCGCTACTCACTTCCCAGATGGTGAGTGGCCGGGCAGAAGCCCTCCTCACTTCGCAGACGATGGATGGCCGGGCAGAGGCACACCTCACTTATTTCTGGATGGGCCGGCGGGCAGATGTGTTCCTCACTTCCCAGAAGGGGCAGCAGTGCAGAGGCACTCCTCACTTCTTCACAGACGGGGTGGAGGGGCAGAGGCCCTCCTCACTTCTTTCCAGACGGGGTGTCCGGGCAGAGGCGCTCCTCACTTCCCAGATGATGGGTGGCCAGGCAGAGGCGTTCCTCACCTCCCAGACTGTGGTTGGCCAGGCAGAGGTGCCTCCTCACCTCCCAGACGATGGGTGGCCAGGCAGAGGCGCCTCCTCACTTCCCAGACGATGGGTGGCCAGGTAGAGGCGCTCCTCACTTCTTCCCAAACGGGGCAGCTGGGCAGAAGCCCTCCTCACTTCTTCCCAGACGGGTGGCTGGGCAGAGGCGCCCTCACCTCCCAGACCATGGGTGGCCGCAGAGGTGATCCTCACTTCCCAGATGATGGGTGGTCGGGCAGAGGCGCCTCCTCACTCCCAGACGACAGAGACCGGACAGAGTCGCTCCTCACTTCCCAGCAGGACGATGGCAACCAGGCAGAGGCGCCTCCTCACTTCCCAGATGGGGTGGCCGGGCAGAGGCGCCTCACTTCCCAAACGGGCAGCCGGGCAGAGGCGCCTCACTTCCCAGTCAATGGGTGCCCAGGCAGAGGCGATCCTCACCTCCCAGACGATGGGTGGCCGGGCAGAGGCGCTCCTCACTTCCCAAACGGGGCAGCCAGGAAGAGGCGCTCCTCACTTCCCAGACGGTGGGTGGCCAGGCAGGGGCTCTCCTCACTTCCCAGACTGTGATGGTCGGGCAGAGGCGCTCCTCACTTCCCAGACGATGGGTGGCTGGGCAGAGGCGCCTCACTTCCCAGATGGGGCGGCCGGGCAGAGGCGCCTCACTTCCCAGGTGGTGGGTGGCCCGGCAGAGACCTGCCTCACTTCCCAGACGATCGGCAGCCGGGCAGAGGCGCCTCACTTCCCAGATGATGGGTGGCCGGGCAGAGGCGCCTCACTTCCCAGACTGGGCGGCCGGGCAGAGGCGCTCCTCACTTCCCAAACGGGCAGCCGGGCAGAGGCGCCTCACCTCCCAGACTCCATGGGTGGCTGGGCAGAGGCGCCTCACCTCACAGATGATGGGTGGCCAGGCAGGGGTGCCCCTCACCTCCCTGACGGGGTGGCCTGGCAGAGGCGCTCCTCACTTCCCAGACGATGGGTGGCCGGGCAGAGGCGCCCTCACTTCCCAGACAGTGGGTTGTTGGGCAGAGGCGCCCTCACTTCCCAGACGCGGCAGCCGGGCAGAGGCCTCGTCTCACTTCCCAGATGGGCGGCTGGGCAGAGGCGCTCCTCACCTCCCAGATGATGGGTGGTCGGGCAGAGGCGCTCCTCACTTCCCAGACGGGCGGCCGGGCAGAGGCGCTCCTCACCTCCCAGACAGTGGGTGGTCGGGAAGAGGCGCTCCTCACCTCCCAGACGATGGGTGGCCAGGCAGAGGCACTACTCACTTCCCAGACGATGGGTGGCCGGTCAGAGGCGCCTCCCTCACCTCCCAGACGATGGTGGCCGGGCAGAGGCGCCTCACCCCAGACGATGGGTGGCCGGGCAGAGGCGCTCCTCACTTCCCAGACGTGGGCGGCCGGGCAGAGGCCCTCCTCACTTCTTCCCGGACAGGGCGGTCGGGCAGAAGTGCTCCACACTTCCCAAACAGGGCGGCTGGGCAGAGGCGCTCCTCACTTCTTCCAAGACGGGGCGGCTGGACAGGGGCGCTACACACATCCCAGACGGGATGGCCGGGCAGAGGCGCTCCTCACTTCCCAGATGATGGGTGGCCGGGCAGAGGCGCCTCCTCACCTCCCAGACGATGGGTGGCCGGGCAGAGGTGCTCCACACTTCCCAAACAGGGTGGCCGGGCAGAGGCGCTCCTCACTTCTTCCAAGACGGGGCGGCTGGACAGGGGCGCTACACACATCCCAGACGGGATGGCTGGGCTGAGGCGCTCCTCACTTCCCAGACAGTGGGTGGCCGGGCAGAGGCGCACCTCACCTCCCAGACGATGGGTGGCTGGGCAGTGGCACTCCTCACTTCCCAGACGATGGGTGGCCGGGCAGAGGCCCTCCTCACTCTTCTCCCCGACAGGGCGTCGCAGAGGTGCTCCACACTTCCCAAACAGGGTGGCTGGGCAGAGGCGCTCCTCACTTCCCAGATGATGGGTGGCTGGCAGAGGCGCCTCACTTCCCAGACGAGCAGCCGGGCAGAGGCGCTCCTCACTTCCCAGACGATGGGGGCCGGGCAGAGGCCCTCCTCACTTCTTCCCAGACGGGTGGCCGGGCAGAGGCGCTCCTCACTTCCTCCTAGACGTGGCCGGGCAGAGGCACTCCTCACTTCCCAGACGGGCAGAGGCGCCTCACCTCCCAGATGATGGGTGGCCGGGCAGAGGCACTCCTCACCTCCCAGACGATGGGTGGCCGGGCAGAGGCGCTCCTCACTTCCCAGACGCCATGGGTGGCTGGGCGGAGGCGCTCCTCACCTCCAAGATGATGGGTGGCCGGGCGTTGGCGCTACTCACTTCCCAGGTGGTGGGTGGCCCGGCAGAGACCTGCCTCACTTCCCAGACGATGGGTGGCTGGTCAGAGGCACTCCTCACTTATTTCCCAGACGATGGAGTGGCCCGGCAGAGGCGCTCCTCACTTCCCAGACAGTGCGGCCGGGCAGAGGCGCTCCTCTCTTCCCAGACGGGGCAGCCGGACAGAGTCGCTCCTCACCTCCCATACGATGGGTGCCTGGGCAGAGGCGTTCCTCACTTCGCAGACGATGGGTGGCCGGGCAGAGGCGCTCCTCACTTCCGAGACGGGGTGGCCGGGCAGAGGCGCTCCTCACTTCCCATAGGGGATGGCCGGGCAGAGGCGCTCCTCACTTCCAGACGGGGCGGCCGTGCAGAGTCACTCCTCACTTCCCAGACGGGGCATCTGGGCCGAGGCACTCCTCACCTCCCAGACGATGGGTGGCTGGGCAGAGACGCGGTGGCTAGGCGCAGGCGCTCCTCACCTCCTATAAGATGGGTGGCCGGGCGGAGGTGCTCCTCACTTCCCAGATGGTGGGTGGCCAGGCAGAGGCTCACTTCCCAGACGATGGGTGGCCTGGCAGAGGCGCTCCTCAGTTCCCAAACGTGGCGGCTGGGCAGATTCGCTCTTCACTACCCAGACTGGGTTGCCGGGCAGAGGTGCTCCTCAATTCCCCAGACGGTAGGTGGTCGGGCAGAGGCGCCTTCACTTCCCAGATGATGGTAGCCAGAAGCCACTTCAGACGGGCGGCCGTGCAGAGGCGCTCATCACCTCCAGACAGTGGGTTGTTGGGCAGAGGCGCTCCTCACTTCCCAGACCGGGCAGCCGGGCAGAGGCACTCCTCTCTTTCCAGATGGTGCGGCCGGGCAGAGGCGCTTCCTCACCTCCCAGACGGTTGTCCGTCAGAGTGTAATTCCTCACCTCCTGTGACGGGCTGCTGGGCAGAGGCGCACCTCCATTCTTCCCGGACCGGGCGGCTGGGCAGAGGCGCTTCCTCACATCTTCCCCGGATGGGGCGGACGGGCAGAGGTTTCCTCACTTAACCTTCGACGGGCCGGGGTGAGGCACTCCTCACTTCTTCCTGGACGGGGCGGCCGGGCAGAGGCCCTCCTCACTTCTTCCCGGACAGGGCGGTCGTGCAGAGGTGCTCCACACTTCCCAAACAGGGTGGCCGGGCAGAGGCGCTCCTCACTTCTTCCAAGACGGGGCGGCTGGACAGGGGCGCTACACACATCCCAGACGGGATGGCTGGGCTGAGGCGCTCCTCACTTCCCAGACAGTGGGTGGCCGGGCAGAGGCGCACCCCACCTCCCAGACGATAGGTGGCTGGGCAGTGGCACAACTCACTTATTTCCGGATGGGGCGGCCGGGCAGAGGCGATCCTCACTTCCCAGACCCGGTGGCCGGGCAAAGGCGCTCCTCAATTCTTCCCCGATGGGGTGGACGGGCAGAGGCCCTCCTCACTTCATTCCACACGGGTGGCCGGGCAGGGGCGCTCCTCACTTCCTCCCTGGACGGGGTGAGCCGCGCAGAGGCGCCTCAACCCTGCATCTATGGGTGGCCGGGTAGATTCCGCACTCCTCACTTCCTGTGAGAGGATGGCCGGCAGAGGCGCCCTCACCTCCCAGACGATGTGCGCCAGGAGAGGCGCTCACTTCCCAGACGATGGGTGGCCCGGCAGAGGCACTCCTCACCTCCCAGACGGGGCTGCCGGGCAGAGGCGCCTCACTTCCCAGACGGATGGCGGTATTCTCCCCTCACTCTGGTGACGGCAGCCGACAGAGTCGCCTCACTTCCCAGACGGGCAGCCGGGCAGAGGCACTCTCATCCTGTGACATGGGTGGCCGGGCAGAGGCCTCACCTCCCAGACTATGTAGGAGCCAGGGCGGAGGGGCTCCTCCCCTCCCATACGATTGGTGGCCGGGCGGACGCGCTCCTCACCTCCCAGATGATGGGTGGCTGGGCGGAGGCGCTCCTCACCTCACAGATGATGGGTGCCTGGGCAGAGGTGCCCCTCACCTCCCTGACAGGGCGGCCAGCCAGAGGCGCTCCTCACTTCCCAGATGGTGGGTGGCCAGGCAGAGGCCCTCCGCGACATCCTGTACGCATGGGTGGCCGAGCAGAGGCGCCTCACTTCCCAGACGATGGGTGGCCGGGCAGAGGCGCACCTCATTTCAGACGGCGGGTGCCGTCAGGAGGCGCCTCTCACCTTCCCACACGGGCGGCGCCGGGCAGAGGCGCCTCACCCCAGACGGTGGTTTTCGTCCGTCAGAGGCACTCTCACCTCCCAGACGGGTTGCCGGCAGAGGCGCACCTCCATTCTTCTTCCCGACGGGCGGCTGGGCAGAGGTGCCTCACTTTTCCCCGAAGGCCGGGCAGAGGCACTTCCCACTTCTTCCCCGACCGGCGCGGCCGGGCAGAGGCCCTCCTCACTTCTTCCCGGACAGGGCGGTCGTGCAGAGGTGCTCCTCACTTCCCAGACAGTGGGTGGCCGAGCAGAGGTGCTCCTCACTTCCCAGACGAGCAGCCTGGCAGAGGCGCTCCTCACTTCCCAGATGATGTGTGGCTGGGAAGAGGCGCTCCTCATTTCCCAGATGATGGGTGGCCGGGCAGAGTCGCCACCTCTAGATGATGGGTGGCCGGGCAGAGGCGCACCCCACCTCCCAGACGATAGGTGGCTGGGCAGTGGCACAACTCACTTATTTCCGGATGGGGCGGCCGGGCAGAGGCGATCCTCACTTCCCACACGGGGTGGCCGGGCAGGGGCGCTCCTCACTTCCTCCCTGACGGGGTGGCCGCGCAGAGGCGCTCCTCAACTCCCAGACGATGGGTGGCCGGGTAGATTCGCCTCACTTCTGTGAGAGATGGCCGGGCAGAGGCGCCTCCTCACCTCCCAGACGATGGGTGGCCAGGAGAGGCGCTCCTCACTTCCCAGATTTATGGGGTGGCCGGCAGAGGCACTCTCACTCCTGCATAAGGCGTGCTGGGCAGAGGCGTTCTCACTTCTTCCCAGACGGGTGGCCGGGCAGAGGTAATACCTGCCACTTCCCCTTCCCAGGCGGCTGCCGGGCAGAGGCGTTCCTCACTTCCCAGACGGGATGGCTGGGCAGAGTTCTCCTCACTTCCCAGACGGGTACGGGCAGAGTCGCCTCCCCTCACTTCCCAGACGGGCAGCCGGGCAGCACTCCTCACCTCCCAGACGCATGGTATGGCTGGGCAGAGGCGCTCCTCACCTCACAGATGATGGGTGGCTGGGCAGAGGTGCCCCTCACCTCCCAGACAGGGTGGCTGGGCCGAGGCCGTCCTCATTTCCCATAAGATGGGTGGCTGGGCAGAGGCGCCTCACTTCCCAGACGATGGGTGGCCGGGCAGAGGCGCTCCTCACCTCCCAGACGCATGGGTGGCCGGGCAGACGCGCTCCTCAATTTTTCCCAGACGGGTGGCCGGCAGAGGCACTCCTCACTTCCCAGACGGGCGGCCGGGCAGAGGCGCTCCTCACCTCCCAGACGATGGGTGGCTGGGCAGAGGCGCCTCACTTCCCAGACGCATGGTGGCCGGGCAGAGGCGCCCGCACTTCTGTGATGGGACGGCCGGGCAGAGACGCTCCTCACCTCAGACGGGCGGCCGGGCAGAGACGCCCTCACCTCCCATAAGATGGGTGGCTGGGCAGAGGCACTCCTCACTTCCCAGACGATGTGTGGCCAGGCAGAGGCTCTCCTCACTTCACAGACTGTGGGTGGTCGGGCAGAGGCGCTCCTCACTTCCCAGATTGTGGGTGGTTGGGCAGAGGCACTCCTCACTTCCCTGACGGCGCGGCCAGGTAGAGGCACTCCTCACCTCCCAGACGCATGGGTGTCCGGGCAGATTTGCTCCCTCACCTCCCAGACGATAGGTGGCTGGGCAGAGGCGCCTCACTTCCCAGACGATGGTTGGCCGGGCAGAGGCTGTCCTCACTTCCCAGACTGTGGGTGGTCGGGCAGAGGCCTCACTTCCCAGATGGTGCGTGGTCAAGCAGAGGCCCCTCCTCACCTTCCCAGACGGGCCCAAGAGAGACGCTTCCTTCACTTCCCAGACCATGGGTGGTCGGGCAGAGGCTTCTCACCCTCCCAGACTAATGGGTGTCCCGGCAGTGGCGCCTCCCAACGTCTCCAGACGAGGCAGGCTGGTCGAGGCGCCCTCGCACCCAGACGGTGCAGCCGGGCAGAGGCGCTCCTCATTTCTCAGACAATGTGTGGCCGGGCAGAGGCGCTCCTCACTTCCCAAATGGGTCACCCGGGCAGAGGCGCCTCACTTCTCCCAGATGGGGTGGCCGGGCAGAGGCGCTCTACACTTTCTCCCAGAGGGGCTGCCCGGGCAGAGGCGCTCCTCCTCCCAGACGATGGCGGCCAGGCAGAGGTGCTCCTCATTTCCCAGACTGAGGGTGGCTGGGCAGAGGCACTCTCAATTCTGCATCTATGTAGAGCCCGGACATGGTCTCTCCTCACTTCCCAGACTATGGGTACCCTGGCAGAGGCGCCTCACTTCTGTGATGGGGCAGGCAGAGACATTCTCACTTCCAGATGGGGTGGCCGCAGACGCATCTCATTTCCCAGACGATGGGTGGCCGGGCACAGGCTTCACCTCAAACGGGCAGCCGGGCAGAGGCGCTCCTCACTTCCCAGACGATGGGTGGTCGGGCAGAGGCCTCCTCACTTCCCAAATGGTGGGTGTCCGGATAGAGGCCCTCACTTCCCAGATGGGGCGGCCCGGCAGGCGCTCCTCACTTCTTCCCAGACAAGGCCGGGCAGAGGCGCCTCACTTCCCAGACGGGATGGCCGGCAGAGGCACTAACTTCCCCAGACGGAGCAGCCGGGCAGAGGCACTCCTCACTCTCCCAGACGATGCTGCTCGACAGAGGCGCCCTCACATCCCAGACTATGGGTGGTTGCGCGGGAGGCGCCTCACCTCCCAGACGCATGGGTGGCCGGCACATGCTTACTCATTTCCCAGATGTGGTGGGTGGCCGGGTGAGGCCCCTCCTCACTTCTTCCCAGACGCGGTGGCCGGGGCAGAGGCCCTCCTCACTTCCTTCCAGACGGGGCGGCCGGGCAGGGGCGCTCCTCACTTCCTCCCTGACGGGGCAGCCGGGCAGAGGCACTCCTCAATTCCCAGACGATGGGTGGCCGGGCAGATTCGCTCCTCACTTCCAGACAGGATGGCCGAGCAGAGGCCTCCCTCACCTCCCAGACGATGGGTGGCTGCAGGGCAGAGTCGCCTCCTCACTTCCCAGACGATGGGTAGCCCCGCAGAGACTCCTCACCTCCAAGACAAGGCCGGGCATGCCTCACTTTTCCCAGAACGGGCAGCCGGGCAGAGGTGCTCGCTACTTCCTCCCAGACGGTGCTGCCGGGCACAGGCGCTCCTCACTTCCCAGACGGGATATCCAGGCAGATGCGCTCCTCACTTCCCAGACGCTGCAGCCGGGCAGAGTCGCCTCACTTCCCAGACGGGCAGCTGGCAGAGGCAATCTCCTCACCTCCCAGACGATGGTGGCCGGGCAGAGGCGCCTCACCTCCCAGACCATGAGTGGCCAGCGAGGCATGCCCTCACCTCCCATAATGATGGTGGTCGGGCGAGGGCGCCTCACCTCCTGTGATGATGGTGGCTGGGCGAGGCGCTCCTCACCTCACAGATGATGGGTGGTTGGCAGAGGTGCCTCTCTACCCTCCCTGGACAGGGCGGCTGCAGAGGGCGCCCACACTTCCCCAGAGGTGGGATGGGTGGCCGAGCAGAGGTGCTCCAAGCACTTCCCAGACGATGGGTGGCCAGGCAGAGTAATTCTCACCTCCCAGACGATGTAGTGGGCGGGCAGAGGCCCTCCTCACTTCCCAAACGGGGCAGCCGGGCAGAGGCGCTCCTCACTTCCCAGACGGTGGTTGGCCAGGCAGGGGCTCTCCTCGCTTCCCAGACTGTGGGCGGCCGGGCAGAGACGCTCCTCACATCCTCCCAGGACGGGGCGGCCGGGCTGAGGCGTTCCTCACTTCCCAGACGTGGTGGGCGGGCAGAGGCGCTCACCTCCCAGACTATGTGGGTGGCTGGGCGGAGGCGCCCTCACCTCCCAGATGATGGGTGGTCGGGCGTTGGCTCTACTCACTTCCCAGGTGGTGGGTGGCCCGGCAGAGACCTGCCTCACTTCCCAGACGATCGGTGGCTGGTCAGAGGCACACCTCACTTATTTCCAGATGGGGCGTCCCGGCAGAGGCGCTCCTCACTTCCCAGACGGGCGGCTGGGCAGAGGCGCCTTCTTCCCAGACGGGCGGCCGGGCAGAGGCGCCTCCTCAGCCCCATACGAGCGGTGCCCGGGCAGGTGCTCCTCACTTCTGCAGACGCATGGGTGGCCGGGCAGAGGCGCTCACTTCCCAGGAGTGGGGGCGGGCCGGCAGAGGCCTCCTCTTTCCC
>JAKGGE010002288.1:0-18994 GCA_023748175.1 Hoolock leuconedys | reverse complement strand
GGCCGGGCAGAGGCGCCTCACTTCCTGCAGACGGTGCAGCCGGGCTGACGCTGCCTCACTCTCTACCGACGTTGTGTGGCCGGGCAGAGGCGCCTCACTTCCTGGGTAGACGGGCAGCTTCGCAGAGGTTCTTTTCTCCCTTCCAAAACGGGAGGCCGGGTCAGAGGCGCCTCACTTCCCAGGACGCATGGGTGGCCAGGTAGAGGCGCCTCACGTCCCAGACGATGGTGCACGGGCAGAGGGGCGCCCTCACCTCCCAGATGATGCGGCCAGAGGCCTCACCTCCCCCGATCATGCGGCCGGGCAGAGGCGTGCTTCCCCCACTTCCCCGGACGGCGGTTGGCAGGGCAGAGGCTCTCCTCACTTCCCAGACGGGCAGCCGGACATGTTTTACTTCCCAACTTCCCTAGACGATGGGTGGTCGGGTAGCCTCCCTCACTTCCCAGACGGGGCGGGCGGGCAGAGGCGCCTCACTCTCACAGACGGGGCAGCCAGGCAGAGGCGTTCCTCACTTCCCGGACGGGGTCGACTGGCAGAGGTGCTGCTCACTTCTTCCCAGACGGAGTTTCCGGACAGAGGCGCTCCTCACTTCCTCCCCGACGGGTGGCCGGGAAGCAGGCCCCTCACCTCCCATGATAGGGTGGACGGGCAGAGGCATTCCTCACTTCCAAGATTTCGCTGGTAGGCTGGCCACCATTGCCTCACCTCTGAACCTGTTTTGGTCAGTCTGTCTGTGGTGGTCAACTCTCTTCCTGATTTAGTCTTGGGAGGTGTATGTCCAGGAATTTATCCATTTTCTAGATTTTGTAGTTTATTTGCATAGAGGTGTTCATAGTATTCTTTGATGGTAGTTTGTATTTCTGTGGACTGGTGATATCCCTGTATCATTTTCTTGGCTGTGTCTATTTGATTCTTTCTCTATCTTTCTTCTATATTAGTCTCTGTATAGTGGTCTATCAATTTGATGATCTTTCAAAATCCACCTGATCTTACTGGATTTTGAGGGTTTTTTTTTTGTAACCTCTATCTCCCTTCAGTTCTGCTCTGATCTTAGTTATTTCTTGCCTTCTGCTAGCTTTGAATGTGTTTGCCTTGCTTCTCTCTCTGGGGTTCTTTAATTGTGATGTTAGGTGTCAATTTTAGATCTTCCTGCTTCTTGTGAGCATTTAGTGCTATAAATTTCCCACACACTGCTTTAAATGTGTCCCAGAGATTCTGGTATGTTGCGCCTTTGTTCTCAAGTTGGTTTTAAAGAACATCTTTATTTCTGCCTTCATTTTGTTATTATGTGACTCCAGTAGTCAAATTCCTTTCAAGAGCAGGTTGTTTAGTTTCCATGTAGCTGAGTGGGTTTCTATGAGTTTCTTAACCTGAGTTCTCAGTGTGATTTCCTGCACTGTGGTCTGAGAGACAGTTTGTTACAATTTCTGCTCCTTTTACATTTCAAGTTGAGAGGAGTGCTTTTACTTCCAACCATGTGGTCAATTTTGGAATAGGTGGTGTGGTGCTGAGAAGAATGTACATTCTGTTGATTTGGGGTGGGAGAGTCTCAGATGCCCACAGGTCCACTCTCAGGAGCTGAGTTCACCCTGGATACATCTTTGTTAATCCTTTCTGTCTCAAGTTGACCTGTCTAATGCTGACAGTGGGTGTTAAAGTCTCCCATTATTATTGTGTGGGAGTCTAAGTCTCTCTTTTTAGGCCTCTAAGGACTTGTTTCTATAATCTGTCCTCCTGTATTGGGTGCATAAGCATATTTAGGATAGTTAGCTCTTCTTGTTGAATTGATCCCTTTACTCATTATGTAATGACCTTCTTTGTCTCTTTGATCTTCTTGGTTTAAAGTCTGTTTTATCAGAGACTAGGGATTGCAACCACTGCTTTTCTGGTTTTCCATTTGTTTGGGAGATCTCTTCCTCCATCCCTTTATTTTGAGCCTGTGTGTGTCTCTGCACATGAGAAGTTGGTCTCCTGACACAGCAATAACTGGATGGGATCTTGACTCTACTGCACCCCTGCTTTCACTCTGTGTCTTTTTTAATTGACTTATTTAGCCCATTTACATTTAAGGTTAATATTGTTATGCGTGAATTTGATCCCACAGCTATGATGTTAGCTGGTTATTTTGCTCAAGTTAGTTGATGCAGTTTCTTCCTAGCCTCATGGTCTTTACCATTGGGCATACTTTGCAGGCTGGTACTCGGTTGTTCCTCATGTTTAGGTTTCCTCAGGAGCCTGTAAAGCAGGCCTGGTGGTGACAAAAATCTCTCAGCATTTGCTTGTCTTATAAAGGATTTTATCTTTACTTATGAAGCTTTTAGTTTGGCTGGATATGAAATTTCAAGTTGAAAAATTCTTTTCTTTTATAATGTTGGAATATTGGTTCCCACTCTTCTCTGGCTTGTAGCATTTCTCATGAGAGATTCCAGCATCTGATAGCTCTCTGCAGGGTAACCTCCGACCTTTCTCTTGCTGCCCTACATTTTCCTTCCCTCTTCATTTCAACTTCTTGATGAATCTCAATAATTATGTGTCTGCTGCCTCTCTTGAGTACTTTGTGGTGGTCTCCTGTATTTCCCTGAATTTGAATGCTGCCCTGACCCTACTCAGGTTGGGGAATACCTCCTCCTGATAATACCCTGAAAGGGTGTTTTCTCCAAACTTGGTTCCATTCTCCTGTCACTTCAGGCACCACAATCAGATGTAGATTTGACCTTTTCACATAGTCCCATATTTTGGAAGCTTTGTTTTGTTTCTTTTTACTCTTTTTTCTCTAAACTTTCTTCACTTCATTTCATTCCATTTGATCTCTTCAATCACTGATAATCTTTCTTCCACTTGATCAAATTCACACTGTAGCTTGTGCATGCATCACTTAGTTCCTCATGGTTTCTAGCCTATTGTGGTCATTTAAGGTCTCTGTGTTGTTTATTCTAGTTAGCCATCTGCCTAATCTTTTTTCAAGGTTTTCAGCTTCTTTGTGATGGGTTCAAACATCCTTAGCTTGGTGTGAGAAAGCCACAGCCACCATCATCTGACTTCTTCTCTCTCAACTCATCAAAGTCATTCTCCATCCAGCTTTGTTCCGTTGTTGTCAAGGGAGCCAAGTTTTCTTTGGAAGAAGAGGCACTCTGACTTTTAGAATTTTCAGCTTCTTCTGTTCTGGTTTCTCCCTGTCTCTTGTGTGGTTTTTATCTACCTTTGTCTCTTTTATGATGGTAACGCATAGATGGGTTTTGGTGTCGATGTCATTTCTCTGTTTTGTTGTTTTCCTCAACAGTTGGGACTCAGCTGGTCTGTTGAGTTTGCTGGAGGTCCACCCAGACCCTGTTTGCCTGGGTACCAGGAAAGGCTGCAGAACAGAAAATATTGCAGAATGGCAAAATGTTGCTGCCTGATCCTCTCTGAGGTTTATCTCAGGAAGGCTGGGCACTGGCCAGAGGAGTGATGTTTGGCAGCCGCCCCTACTGGGAGTAGCCTCCCAGTCAGGCTACCAGGGTCAGGGGACCCACTTGGAGGTAGCGCCAGTCCATTCTCAGATCTCAAAACTCCATGCTGGGAGAACCACTACTCTCTTTCAAAGCTGTCAGACAGGGACGCTTAAGTCTGCAGAAGTTTCTGCTGCTCTCTGTCTGCTATGCCTGCCCCCGAGGTGGAGCTCACAGAGGCAGGCCGCCTCCCAAGGAGGTGCGGGTGGGCTCCACCCAGCCTGGCTTCCCAAGTGCTTTGTTTACCTACTTCAAGTATCAGCAGTCATGGCACCCTTCCCCAGCCTCACCACCCTTGCAGCGCTGGGATCTCAGACCGCTGTGCTGGCAGTGAGCGCAGGCCTGCAAGTGTGAGACCTCCAAACCAGGCATGGATACAATCTCCTGTGCCATTTACAAGACCAAGCTGGAAAAGTGCACATTAGGGGTGGAGTCCCCATTTTCCAAACACTGAACCACATTGCCTGACAGGCATGTAGACTGGAGCTGTTCCTATTTTGACCATCTTGGAACCTCCTTCAGAACAATCCTTGACTGTTTTATAAAACTTCCAACCGTTGCTTTTTATCATGTCTAGAGAATCCTCATACTGTTTTCTCAACACCTTGATTTTTCTTATTGGGATCTTAGGCAACAGACATCAAAACATTTAAACCTCATATAATGCCAACCTCTTGACTAGAAAGTGATAGTGCAAATTTGAAAACCAAACAGTGTGAAATGCATTCGTATTAGAAAACAAAATACCACAAACAGTGGCTGAAAACAACAGAAATTCACTCTTCACAGGCCAGAAAATCTGAAATCAAGATGGAAGCCGGGCCATGCCTCCTCTGGAAGGCTGTAGGGAAATCCTTCCCTTGTGTTATCCCAGCTTTGGTGGCTTGCTGGCAATCTTTGGCATTCCACCGGCCCTTCACCCAATCACTGCCTTTTGTCATGTAGTGTTCTCCCTGTCACTGTGTCTCCTGTGGGCCCCTTCCTATGAGAAGAGAACACCAGTCATATTGGATTGGGGCCCACCCTACATCAGTATGACCCCATCTTAACTAATTTATATTGGTAACAATTCATATCCAGATAAGCTCATTCTGAGGTACTGAGGTTAGAATTTTAATATCTATTTTAAAGGACCATAGTTCAAACCCATCAAAACCTCAATTCATTTATTTTCGGATATGAGTCTCACCTGTTTCCCAGGCTAGAATGCGGTGGCAGGTGTGATCTCAGCCTCACTGCAACCTCCCAGGTTCAAGCTGCATTCTCTGGCCCTTCAGCCTCCCGAGTAGCCGGGATATGGGGCCACCACCATGCCTGGGTATCGAGAGTGACTTTAGTAGAGACAGGGTTTCACCATGTTGGCCTGGCTGGTCTCGAACCTCCTGACCTCAGGTGATCCACCTGCCTCAGCCTCCCAAAGTGCTGGGACGGGTGTGGGAGCCACTGCATCTGGGCTGTAAAAGTTGTATATCAAAAATAAATTTTACTACAGAATGTTAGTACACAAATTGGTTCAATATTGAAACAGCATCAATATTTTCTTTTATACTAAATATACAAAAGAATTTTGTTGATGAATACTTAATTTTATATTTTCAAGAATACATCTTAGTAATTAGATTTGAACTCAAAGACTATTATGAAAACCACCAAGTTGTAAATTATGGAAAGAATCTTGTGCATAGACAATTAAAATTAGCAAAGTCCAAATTAAAAGATACAGGTAAAAAACAAATGCAAATTATAAAAAATAACATATAATTTGTGCCTGTCTTGTTACTAATTTGTGTGATGTGAGGCCAAAATTTTGGAAGCAAGATAAAACATAAGAAGCATTGATATTTTCTTAGAAAATGTGTGCGTGACACAGCAGTATCTAATTTGAGTTTAAGCTTTTGGGCATAAGTAAATTTGGAATTATGTATTAATATCAGAAATTTTTCCACTAACTTTATTAGGACATTGTGTTTAAGCTTTATTCGTTTGAAGAGAAAGGCATGTACCTAAAGGCTAAGTAGTTCGAAAACTACCGGTTGTGGCTGTTTTTCCAGTAGAGGGAGAAGGGTCACCAAGAAACAGGAGCTAAAGAAAAGAACAGCTTCTGAGAGAAGGCTTAGGAACAGAGAAAAGCCGATGGCTCAGTTCCAAAAACAAGCTGGCATGGAACTAAGGATCTAGAAATGATTTCCAAATGGATCTGGAAATTCCTTTGCATCCAAATATCATATGTGAGTGTCTTTGCTAGCTTAAACCTATGTCACATGTGGAGTCTTAGCAGCAAAGTTCTGGGGTATTTTGTAGTTTTTAACTATAGGCGACATTCAGGGAAGGTAAGCTAGAAGAGAATGTGGGTCTTGAGTGAACCAAATTAGTTTACACAGAATTTTACCACCTTGGACTTCCATGGGAATTACTGTCAGAGTTGCCCCCAGGCAAAGCCGCACAGACTCAACACTCAAGTCTGTGGTGTATCTGATACCGAGCACCGTGCTTTATAAAATCTCCTGGAATTATAGCTTGGCCATGGGTATAGCTCCAAGCCCCTTCCTAGAAGGATGTAAGATGACTCTTGAATCCCAGCCGAGGTGACGAAATGACTCTGACAGGAATCTGGCTTTGTGTCCCCACCCAAGTCTCATCTTGAATTGCAATCTCTTCACATGTTGGAGAGTGACCTGTTGGGGTGACTGAATCCTATGCGTGATTTCTTTGTTCTTAAAATCCGCCCCAGATCTGGTTTGTTTAGCGCCACAGGCCTTCCCTTGTTCTTTTTGCCGTCTCCCTGCCACCTTGTAAGATGTGCCTTGCTTCCCCTTTCTCCACCACCTTGATTTCTCAGGCTTCCCCTGAGGCCTCCTGGCGCAGCATGTGGAACCAGGAGCCAATTAAACCCCTTTCTTTCTAAATTACCCAGTCTCAGCTAGTTCCTTTATAGCAGTGAAAATGAACTAATACAGACTTTATTGGTGAATATAAGACTAAATCATAAAACTAGTAAAGCAAATGAGATGCTCATAATGACATTTGAGAACGCAGTCAACTCTTTCTGTGAGGGTTTTGTCAGATTTCATGACACTTCTCAGGTTTATTTATTTCTTTATTTTCTTGTCTATTTCATTGGAACTATTGCAGAAACCAAAACCAAAAAACAAAATTTAAAATGAAAGTCTACGAATTCTACTTGAGGAGCAACAAGGTAAGTGGAGTGGAACCACCCAGACACAGTATTCTGTAGCTAAATCGGGCGGAGAAGCTCTGAGGGAGACTGTCTTTGAAGAAGAGCGAGAACAGCTCAATCCAGAGTCTGCAAGGGGAATGTCAGATTGTTGGTGTCTTAGGTCAATAATTATAAAAGAAGAGCATGGGGTGGATGGTTGTAAAAGCAGGTTTCATCTGCTATTTATTAGTGAGTATCTAAGCATTCCCTCATCAATACTGTTCTTGGCAGACTGATCCCTACTATATCGGATGTATTTCTGTGTCTTGGACCCTTTTCTCTTTATTTATTTATTTATTTATTTATTTATTTATTTATTTATTTATTTATTTTTTTGCTGGTACTTTAGGTTTTAGGTACATGTGCACAATGCAGGTTTTATTACATATGTGTATCCATGTGCCATGTTGATTTCCCTGCACCCATTAACTTGTCATTCAGCATTAGGCATATCTCCCACGCGGACCTTTTCTTCTGATACCAGATCCTACTTAACATCCAAAGGATAGTTTCTGGCAGCCATAATTTCTATGATGCGCTCTTAAATCCTGACAACAGCTACTAGATCAATGTATGCATCTCCTGACCTAATCTGGACTGGGTGGATTATTCCCCATTTATACCTTTGAATTAAACTGAGAGGTTCTCCTTCAGTTCTTCAGCAGGATTGAAAGATGGAGAGAGAATTTCTGTATTCCCAGTTCTAGTTCCCTCATAAGAAATATCCTTTCAGTAAACCTTTCAGATTTTAAGTGTCTGCTGCTCAAATTCCCTCATCAAAGACCTTCCTATACAATATTTCTACCATGGTATTCTACCACCAAGAGACTTACATTAGCAAGGTTTTAGGTGAAAACAGCTGTTTGTTTAGGATTTCCTGCGGAATCCAACCTTTTTCTTCTGTAGATAGTTTCATGTCAGAATCAGGCATATGTTTTTCACCGCATCTTAAAGGCAGAAAACATCTTTGTAAAATGATTCTACAGATTTGAAGTCTCTTTAAAATTCTCAATGCCAGCATTTCTATAACATAGCATGTTATGAAGAACCTCCATTCTCCAAAGTTATAAATATAACAGGTATTATGGGTAAAATATGTATTTGGAACTTATCATTCAAAAATTTATGCAATGATGTAACTGAGCAATTTCAAAAAATAGTAATTATCTTAATAAAACTATTATCATGAATAAGTAAAGACATAATACACCAAATATTGAACTTCTTACCTGAAAAAAAGAACAGGTAAATCTCACCTGATAGAAAGGCATATAAAGAAAGATTGAGTGATGGAAACAAGGCCAGATGCATCATGATCAGAGGGTACAGCGCTGTGGTATTCCTACTCTAAGATGGAGCCTGCGCCACAGATGGTCGGAGACGAAGAATATCTGCCCTGCATTTCTCCACTGGCTGTGTTCCCAGTGCTAGTGTATTTTGTGATCATTGCTGGTACTGGCTAGGAAAATAGCAACTGGCTGAGAAAACAAAGATGCAATGTCTGTGTTAATTGCTGTCATCCCACCACCTACAAGTCATAACTTGATTTGTTTCTAATGCTACACAGAAACAAGTGCTATGGCTGAATAGAGTATAAGAAGACATTTAATCAACAGGAGGTGTAGGGGTCTTGAAGCTACATTTGAGTAGTAAGCAATACTATTTATTTATTTTTTTTATTAAATGGGAGTCATCCCTCCAGGACTGACTCTGCCCTGTTAATTATATACACCATGATGAAGAAAGCAAATGCTGCTCTAGAGAGTTCTGTCTTCACCAAACTTTCCTCTGATATTAACATCTGACCCACCATGAAGACACGGTCGCTGCTGAAAAAACAGCATTGGTAACTTACTATGAACCAAATGCCAGTGATCATGTGTCTTCTGGTATGTGACAGTTTCTCGTCTTTCCTGTTTTTTCATGCTAACCTTGATAATTTTGAGGAGTACTGGCTGTATTTTAGAAAGTCAATTTGGGTTTCTCTGATGTTTGTCTTCTATTAGACTGAGCGTGCCTTTTTTTTTCTGATGAATTATCTGTTGTTTTAAATACCCATGAACACAATAGATATATATGATATTTATTTATGCTGTATAATCTTTGTTTTGAATTTTAGTGCCAACTATGAGATACCATTTAAATAACCTTTATAACTTATCTTTTAAATTTAATACGTTTCTTGAGATATATCCTTTAAATTTTTTTTGCTGTTCTGAAAATTCCCCTCATCTTCTGCATAATCGCAGAATTAAAAAATAACAGAGCTTGTGGGATACTAAACCCATGTAGATAATTAGGTTCATAGATAACTAGGGACAGACCACACACTCAAAAAAAAACCTATTCACTAACACACCAGAGGGCCACCATGAACAGTAACAATCCCAATTGGAAATTATTACATTATGAAGACTTCTCACACATGTTCACCAACCTCACAACTAGTCACACTTTGCAGCCTTCAGCCCATACTGAACCCTCTTTGAAGTGTATGTTCCTTTGAGGGATATCACTTCTAATGAGGCTGGTTTCACCAAAATTTAAAATCTGAATAATGAGTATAGCTTTAGTCATCAATAAACAGCCCTTGACATTGGTGAGAGAAATGTCATGGTACCTTTCATCAGCACCTTGTAGCATCACAATATAGCTTACTGTGTAATGCATAATAATTTCTGAAGCCAATAAACCATCTACTGTATGCACCAACAGTACTAGGTAGAATTTTTCAGCCTCTATATTAAAAATATTTACATACAATGATTTTTCTTTAACTGTGAGAAAGTGTGAACCTTATTTCTTTACTACAGGTCATCTGTTAGGAAGATGGCATATGAATAACATAACCTTATATGTTATACTGCACTATTCTTTTATTTATGTAAATTTTTATTTGGTTATTTTAATTATGTGATGGACTAATTTTGGCATCCAAACCTTGTAGATGAGAGAGTTGCAGGGCAGGATATATGCATATCTTTTCTATTCTTTAACTGTGGTACACCATTCCTTCATATGAATATGCATTTCCCAACTGAACAAACATTTTGAATTCTTCTATTTGTTTTCCCAGTAACAAGCAGTGCTGCAAAGAATTTCCTTGTATATATCTCTGAGGGAATTTTTACAGGTTTATATCTCTAGATGAATTAATACTAGATCATAGGGTATGAATATATTTAATGAAACATATACATTAATTTGGGGAGCATTAACACTATTATGTTATAGTCACTAAATGGATATGGTCTAGGTCTCCATTTATCTATGTCCTTAGTAATATAATACAATATTTTATAAAAGTGTTGCACATTTCTGTAAGACCTATGTGTTCAGATGCATTGATAACACATCTAGGACTTTATATGTTTTGTATTTTCTAGTTGGTTTCAAGCATAAGAAATGAGTATCTTAGTGTGTTTTATGATTACCTGAAATCAACACAAATGAACTATTGATTCTAATGGTTTATGTGTAGATTTTCTAGGATTTTAATACAGACCATGATATGTGTAAATTATTGTACACTCTATTTTCTGATCATCAGACCACTCTTTTTTTCTCATATTACTTGCATTGATTGGACAATGCAGTTGATTATATAGTAAAATTCCGCCGCAATTCCTAACTCTAAAGGGGAAGTTTCTAAAATTTCATTTTAAGTATGATATTTGCTGTAGGTTTTTCATGGAAATTCTTTTACCTTTTAATTTAGTAAGAATGGAGAAACAATAAATTTGAAACAGCATTTTATACTCCATATCATTCTACAGATGCTGCTATTTAACTCAAGGTCATAAAGAAATACAAATTAATAGAAGGTTTTTCTTATCCAAACTATCCCTGCATTTCTGAGGAAAACCCTGTTGTAAGGCACGATTTTAATTCTTCCTTCCCAAGATGAGACTCTGTAGCTGGCTACACAGAAAAGCAAGGTGCTGGACTACCAAAATCACCATGGAACTGTTATGGAAGTCAGGGAACCTGAATGGAGGGATCGGGTTGAAGCCATGGCAAAAGAAGAAACAGGAATTGTAAAGATTTCATGGACATTTCATTAGTTCCCCAAATTAATACTTTATAATTCTTACTGTCTCTTTACCGTAACTTCGAACATAAATTGTGAAGATTTCTGTGGACACTTATCAATTTCCCAATCAATACTCTAGATTTGTGTCACTTACTTTAATCTCTTAATCCCATCATCTCTTTGTAAGCCGAGCGAATGTCACCCTTAGGACCCTGTGACGATTGTGTTAACTGCACAAAATTGCATAACATGAAATCTGGGTACTTTGAAAAAGAACAGGATAACAGTGATGTTCAGGGAACAGAGGGATAACCATTAGGTCTGGCTGCTCGACAGCCGGGAGGGAACAGAGTCATATATTTCTTTTCAAAGCAAATAGGAGAAAATATCGCTGAATTCTTTTCAGCAAGGAATATTCTAGGAAAGAGGTTGGAAAATCCAAGCCAAGCTTTCTCTCAGCAATAAGTGATGAAATAGTTCCCAGCCTTCCCTGTAGTAAGCCTTTCTGCTCACGCTCTGCACTGTTCCACTTAATAAATTGGTCAGACCGTTGTCTGCTCTCAAACCCTGTCTCCTGATAAGATGTTATCACGACAATGATGCCTGAAACTTCATTAGCAATTTTATCACCCCGTCCTGTGATCTCAGTCACTCCATTTGCTCAGATATTTATAGGTTACCTGTGAAGCATGTGATCTCTGTGACCCAAACCCCGGCTCACAGCACTTTGAAAATCACTAAAACTTGTTGGAGCTTTTGTGGCTTGGGGCATCACAGAACCTGCCGGCTACGTGATGTCTCCCAGACACCCACCTTTAAAATTTCTTTTGTACTTTCCTTTATTTCTCAGGACCGGGCCGGACACCTTAGGGAAAATAGAAAAGGACCCATCGCTGGAATATTGGGGCTTATTTCCTATAGGAAGCGACTCAGGCAACAAATCTTTGTCAATCACAAGTGTTAGACACTCCCTCAGTCGTCAGGGAACGGGCTGTCGACTCTGCTATGAATGTTTCTTTTGCACTTCATCCTTTCTGTTTGCTGAGCCATTTAGCTACAACTGCAAGGTGTAGATTCCAGCCCCAGCCACACCAGGGAAGGGTAGATGCTTCCTCATGAATGCTAGGTTGTCACCCATTGCCATGGCTCGGACTATCATCACACCAGGGAAGAAGGCACTTCTAATCTGCAGCCTCATAGCTCAAGGATAGGGTCCGGCCTCCAGACTGACATTTGCCACCAGATCCCCTGAGCATACCTAGAATGTGATGGTGGTTTATGAGGGCCTGTCACAGCTCTGATCCTCGTGAGTGTCCCCAGTAACTGCTGCCCAGTGACATGAGTGTTGCTCAGACCTTTCTCTTGTTTGCTTAACAACTCTACTTAGTTATAACATTTTAAATTTTAAGCACATAGATTTGACTTGCTTATACTTTATGTAGGATTTTTGCATCTTATGTTTGAAAAAATGCGAGTGGCTTCATTTCTTTTTTTTTTGTTCCATTTTTGTTTTGGTTTTGTAAGTTAACTGTTACTAGATCTAAAATAAGTCAGGTAGTTTTATCTTCTTTTACCATTTTTAATTTCTATCTTTTCTTGGATACTTTCTAACACCTGTTGATTCTCCTTCCTTTCTAGGATACACATATACATGCTATCTGAGATTTTTCCAATTTTTTGCCTTATCCTATTTATCAAAGTCCTTGCCATTGTTTGACATGGATCTTTTAATAGCACCCCTGCTTGGTACTCTGTGGCTCTTTGATCTGATCATCACTTACTTTTGTTAACTACTGTAAGATGTTTTTGTATTATTTCTTTTGATTATTTTCCTACCTCCAATCTCAATGTTTTCTTCTCTTGAAATCCTTTTGAGTATATCATAGTTTTGATTCCTGCGACTATCTTATTTATTTTTTTTGTCATACTTGAATACCTGAATATACTGATTATACTTCTCAACAAAAAACTTCTTATTGGCTCCTTATATTCTGTTTCCTATCAGTGTATTTGTTGGAGTGAACTGCCCCTTTCATGTTGGTGGTATTAATTCTCTCAGCATATCTATGGATGCCATTCCTGTTTCTGTAGCCCCTTAGGGATTATGAGGAATGTTTTGTAGTGCTGGCAGAGTGTACCACTAATTTGTCTTTTGGATGTAGGAGCATAGGGTTTCCCTCCTGGGTGTCTTCTTAGACTCCTTTGGCAAGATCCCACGTGTCAGCCAAAGGACCTGATTGTTTCAGACTCAAGAGTAATGTCTTCTGCTGGCTAATGCTTGCAGCCAAGAGGCATGGTAGCAGTGACCCTTAATCAATCTCTCCAGTACTTTTGTGCCACTTGTTTCCATTGTCCTTTCAAGTGGCCTCCCCAGAAACACTTCAAATTTTATAGTGGACCCTCTGCTATGTTCTGATATGATTTCTCTTATTAATATAAATCATCTGCTTCTGACTCCAGAGATTCTTTATTTATTCTCGCTTGAATGAAACTTTTCTGGCACTACATTAATTTATATTAAAAATGCTTTCTATTATTCATAGAACTTGAAGATGATAATAAAGTTAGTGCTCAGTCCACCATTGATGAAATTTGTCTTCCATGCTTTTTCTGCCGGCCTTTTCTAGTTATTCTCGCCCAGTTCACCTAATGTCTACTAGTTGAGCACCAACACTGTGCCAGGCTTTGCAATAGGCTGGCTTCTCTCGCAAAGAAATGCTGGCTATCCATAAATAATAAAAAAGAGTCTGAATTTCCTCTTATTTAATCTAATAGAGACATGTGATGTTGCATTTGCATCAATCTAGAGTACAGTCATTTGACCTTAGATTATCTTCTTCTTAGCTGCCTAGCCAAAGTTAGAGCTGTAATGTTTGACCACCAAATAAGTAAAACCAACCTGTCTATGTACCACAATAATCAAACCTTCTGGGTTTCATCTCATAGTGTTTGACATGAGTACTAGCTACATAATCCTGAACACTGCTCTTATAAATTTACATTTGACTGGGTTTTTGATTCCTATTAATTTTCTTACTCTGACATACCTTTTACATCCCCTCCTCCCTCTTCTCTTGTAAGGCACCTGTCGTTTCTGTGCTAGTTTTGAGTCCCATTGTCTTTTGTTTGTTTGTTTCTTTGAGACAGATTCTCTGTCTGTCACCTAGGCTGGAGTGCATTGGCATAATTCCTCGGGCTCACTGCAACCTCTGCCCCAGGTGGTTCAAGTGTTAAATCACATTATTCTTAATTATAATTTGTTCAGTTAACTGGTTTAATGCCTGGATCCCTAGAAAATGTTCCTCAAGAGATACGCGTCTTGGTTTAATTAATGAACTAAGACCCACAGTGGTTCCCAATTTATAATCTCTCACACCAATATATATATTATTCATATTGCTGCCAATAAAAATTCTAAAAAACACAGATCTGACCTCTACCTTTCCCCTTTGTTCAGGAAACCTTTCAAAGTCTCTCGCCAGTTTAATGTGAAAAGATCAGAGGCCCAAATTTTCTATAGATTATTTTAGTAATAAGTTTATAGAAATATTGGCAACAGAGACAAACAGTACACTTTTACAAGTACAATTGTAACTATTTTGCTTGATAAAGCAGAACAGCAATTCTACAGGGATTAGGGAAGTAGTAAATACCAAGTAGAAGGTACACCAATAAATTAACTAGGATAGAGTGTGAATAAAAGAATGAATTTGGTACAATCTGTGGATTGGGGATATTCTAGAATTTTGTCTTGCAAATTAATACAATTTTGACTGAAAGATACTAATTTACTCATAACGTGGACAATCATGGTTAGAGATTCAAATAGCTTTTCAGAGTTTGTGTACAAAACAAATAGAATATGAAATTTGGTGGTAACCATTGCTCATATTATTCTCTCTAGTTTTGAACCTCCCTACTAATTTTGTGACTCAGTTTAAATGTTTCCTTGCATAACACCTGTGCTTCTCTCTGGAAGGGATTCTCGGCAAGGATACCAGTGTATGTATACACCATGATTATTTGGACACACAATGTCCTGATCTGGTAAGAAAGAAAGCATTTCTATTTGTCAAAAGTTAGCCAAATGGGTAATTATAACACCTGCTTGAAATGTGTGGCCAGTAAGTAAAAGGGAGTTTATTGGCCAATGAACTTTCGTAGACATGGCGAAGGCATCAGGTGAGATACAGGATTCAGAGACCCAAACAATGTTGTTGAGGCACTGCTCATCTCAGCTCCCTACTTGTGAGTCAAGGCTGGTGTATTAGTTGGTTTTCACACTGCTGTAAAGAACCTGAGTATGGGTAATTTATAAAACAAAGAAATTTTAATGAACTTACATTTCCACATGTCGTTTGGGGAGTCCAGGAAACTTCTACAATCATGATGTAGCAGAAGCAGGCATTTTCTCTACAAGGCAGCAGGAGAGAGAGAGTGGAGCTGGGGACCGCCAAGCACTTTTATTTAAATCATCAGACCTTGTGAGAACTCATTCATTATCATGAGAACAGCATGGGCAAAACTGGCCTCCATGATCCAATTCCTTCCCACCATGTTCCTCCCTCAACCTGGGATTACAATTTGAGATGACATTTGGGTGGAACACAGAACCAAACCACATATCATTCCACCCTGGCTTCCAAAAATATCATCATGTTCTTTCACATCTAAACCACTATGCCTCCCAGGCACCCAAACTAACTCATTTCAGCATTAACCTCAAAAAAGTCCAAGTCTAAAGTTCCATCTGGAGACAAAGTGCAAGTCACTTCTGCC
Organism: Hoolock leuconedys; assembly: GCA_023748175.1. Classification (NCBI taxonomy): domain Eukaryota; kingdom Metazoa; phylum Chordata; class Mammalia; order Primates; family Hylobatidae; genus Hoolock; species Hoolock leuconedys. The sequence continues at coordinate 3,477 of JAKGGE010002288.1, read as the reverse complement.
TATTAGCCTAGTAAAATAGAAAAAACACACTACTTCCAAGATACAGTGGGGGTATAGGCATTGGGTAAATGGTCCTGTTTGAAATGGGAGAACATGAAAACAAAGGGGCCACAGCCCCATGTAAATCCAAAACTGGCAGGGCACTCAAGGAAATCTTAAAGCTCCAAAAATAATCTCCTTTGATTCTTGTCTCACATCCAGGGCATGCTGATGCAAGCTGTAGGTTTCCATGGCCTTGGGCAGCTCCATACCTGGCTCTGCAGGGTAATACAGCCGCCCCTGTGGCTGCTTTCACAGGCTGGTACTGGAACACTTGCAAGCTTTTCTGGGCACAAGGTGCAAACTGTCAGTGGTTCTGCTGGGGTTAAGGGACAGTGGCCCCTCTTTCTCACAGATCCACTAGCAGTGCCCCAATGGGACCCTGTGTGGGACCCAACCCCACATTTCCTAGTAGAGGTTTTCGTGAGGGCTCCATGCCCGCAGTAGCATCTCCCTGCCTGAACATCCAGGTGTTTCCATATAATGCCCGAAATCTAGACAGAAGCCCCAAAGCTCAATCCTTGTCTTTTGCATCTACACCCCTCAGCACCACTTGAAGTTGCTGCTTGGGGTTTGCACCCCTCTGGAAGCAATGCCGAGCTATATACATTGCCCCCTTTATTACATGACTGAGCTGAGCAGCTACATTAGGTGTTATGTTTAGCTGCACAGAGTAGCGCTGGGCCCTGGGCCTGGCCCATTACCATTTTTTTTTTTCCTCCTAGACTTTTGGACCCTTTGACAGAGGGCTGCCATGAAGATCTCTGAAATGACCCAGAAGACATTTTCCTCATTGTTTTGGCTATCAACATCTATCTCCTCATTACTTATGCAAATGCAGCTAGCTGCACTTCTCCCCAGAAAATGGTTTTCTTTTCTACCACATGGTCATTGCACATTTTCCAGACTCTTTTATGTCTCCCTCTCCCTTTTAAACATAAGTTCCACCGGTCACCCTTAGAACACATTGTATGTTTCAGAAAGCTTTTGAATGTTTTGCAAGGAATTCTTACACCAAAGTATTCAAGAAACTCTTAAGTTAAAAGTTCCACAGATCTCTAGGGTATGGGTGCAAATGCCAACAAAGTCTTTTGCTAAAGCATAGCAAGAGTGACCTTACCCCATCCCACAAGCTCCCTCATCTCCATCTATGCGACACCCTGTGCATGAGTCTCATTTTCCATCACTATCAGCATTTTAATAAAACCATTCAACAAAACTCAGGAAGTTCCAAGCTTTTCCACATATTCCTGTCTTCTTCTGAGCCCTCCAAACTCTTCCATGGCCTGCTCCATAGTCAGTTCCAAAGTTGTTTCCCACATTTTTAGGAATCTTTATAGCAGTATCCCAATTATCCTGTTACCAATTTTCTGTATTAGTTGCTTTGGCATTCCAAGGTAAAGAGCTACCTGAAACCGGTAATTTAGTAACAAAGAGGTTGAATTTACAGTCTGCATGGCTCGGGAGGCCTCAGGAAACTTACAATTATGGCAGAAGGCCAAGGGGAAGCAGGTACCTTCACAAGGTGGTGGAGTAGAGCCAGAGGTGGGGAGGACCGTCAAACACTTTTAAACCATCATTGTTGTGAGAACTCCATTCACCAAAATGAGAACAAAGTATAGAAACTGTTTTAAGGATCCACCCACCTCCCACCAGGTCCTCCCTTGACATGTGGGATTGCAATTCAAGACATGAGATTTGAGTGAGGACAATAGAGCCAAACCATATCAGATAGAGAGTGGTGGGACAGAGTGACCATTTCTTAGGCATAAAGTTTTTCCTGAAATTATTTCATTAAACTAGGAGCAAGAATTCAGGAGGAAGCTGGCTGGGCATGATTACCATGCCTGTAATCCCAGCCCTTTGGGAGGCTTGAGTGTGGGCAAATTCCCAGGTCAGGAGATTGAGACCATTCTGGCAAACAGAGTGAAACCCCGTCTCTACTAAAAAAATACAAAAAATTAGCTGGGTGTGGAAATGTGCCTATAATCCCAGCTACTCAGGAGGCTGAGGCAGGAGAGACCACGAACCCAGTAGGCAGAGGTTGCAGTGAGCTGCAGATTATGTCACTGTGACCCAGCCTGGGAGACAGAGCGAGACCGACCCTACAAAAAAAAAAAGAAAAAAAAAAAAAAGAAAAGAAAGAAAAGCAGCAAGAATTCAGAGGGGAAGTAAACTGTGTTGAATGTCACAAGAAGCTGGGTAAAAATAAGAACAGAAAATTCATATTATTAGATTTTAATGAGAGAGGTGTTACGTTGGCTCAATTAGAGTGGTGAGAAAGCTCAATGCCCGATTTTGCTGGATTGAGGAGGGAACAGGAGATCGGAAATAGAGGCTGTCAACACATGTAAATCCTTTCCTCCTTCCCCTCTCTCCCTCCCAACCTTCCTTTTTTTTTCTCTTTTCTTTCTTCTTCTAAAAGATTAAACATATTATAATATGGTTTCAGGAAAATGATCAAGGAAAGATGAATAAATTAATAATACACAGAAAAATAGAGAGGATACCTATAGAAGCAAAAAATTCTTTGCATATAACTGGGATCCACTGGAAGAATTGTATGGTTGGTCTTTAGATGTAACACAGGGAGAGCTCATCCCTTTAATAGAGGTGAAGACAGAAAGGCTGGCACATTGTCAGGGTGGAGGATGTATAAGGATATCATCAGTTAGGTAAGCAACAGAAAGACTGAGCAAAAGTGATTTAACAAAAGAGAATATTTCCTTTTAAGTAATGTTCAGGTAGGTAGTCTAGAGCTGATGTGAAAATTACACTCAATTATCCAGGTCTATCTATCTTGTTGCCGCGGCCAACCTCAACATGCAGCTTATAATTTTGCTGGCCTGAAAGTGAACTATTCCATTCCGCTATCATGACTGAATACTAGCCAAAGGGAAAAAGGGGAGTGGGAGGGAAAGGTCATACATTTCAAAAGAGCAATAACTTAGAAATTGTCTGTATTCTGTTCATATCCTTTGGTCTAATTTAATCACATCACTACTGCATACAGTGGGCTTTGAAATTTGGTAAGGTTTGAGGGGATGACCAAGCTACCAACTGAAAATGTTATTCTTCTTATGAGAAGTAGGAAAGATGCTATGGAAATGACCAGGAAGCCCTGCTACAAAGGATATGGTGGTTCTTTCTGACGTTTTAACCTCTCAATGAAAGGTGAGTTCACTGGCTGGAGTGAAAGAATGGTGAATGAGATTTTGGGACCTGAGGAGTGAGAAAATCCAGTATAGTAGTCATTTTGAAGAGTGAGCAGAAACAGTAGTAAGATTGATGACAGTGTGAGGGATTACTAACCTTGTAATAGAGTAGTAGAATCAGATTATCCCGACTGCCTGAAGCTTTTACATACCAGAGAAAATGTTGTTGTTGGTATAATGCTATGTCTGTGATCACACATTTCACTGGATCTCTACTGCTGGC
>JAKGGE010000376.1:0-16640 GCA_023748175.1 Hoolock leuconedys | reverse complement strand
CAAAAGTGATTTAACAAAAGAGAATATTTCCTTTTAAGTAATGTTCAGGTAGGTAGTCTAGAGCTGATGTGAAAATTACACTCAATTATCCAGGTCTATCTATCTTGTTGCCGCGGCCAACCTCAACATGCAGCTTATAATTTTGCTGGCCTGAAAGTGAACTATTCCATTCCGCTATCATGACTGAATACTAGCCAAAGGGAAAAAGGGGAGTGGGAGGGAAAGGTCATACATTTCAAAAGAGCAATAACTTAGAAATTGTCTGTATTCTGTTCATATCCTTTGGTCTAATTTAATCACATCACTACTGCATACAGTGGGCTTTGAAATTTGGTAAGGTTTGAGGGGATGACCAAGCTACCAACTGAAAATGTTATTCTTCTTATGAGAAGTAGGAAAGATGCTATGGAAATGACCAGGAAGCCCTGCTACAAAGGATATGGTGGTTCTTTCTGACGTTTTAACCTCTCAATGAAAGGTGAGTTCACTGGCTGGAGTGAAAGAATGGTGAATGAGATTTTGGGACCTGAGGAGTGAGAAAATCCAGTATAGTAGTCATTTTGAAGAGTGAGCAGAAACAGTAGTAAGATTGATGACAGTGTGAGGGATTACTAACCTTGTAATAGAGTAGTAGAATCAGATTATCCCGACTGCCTGAAGCTTTTACATACCAGAGAAAATGTTGTTGTTGGTATAATGCTATGTCTGTGATCACACATTTCACTGGATCTCTACTGCTGGCCACATGCAGTACAATATATATATATATATATATATATATATATATATATATATTATATATTATATATTAGATATATATATATAATATAAGGCTATATAATATATATTAGATATATTATATAATATATAATATATATCGTACATTATATATTACATAATATATAATAATATATAATATATGTATTTTATATGTATTATTTATAAAATAAATATATATAATATATATAATTGTATAATATATATAAAATACATATATAAAATATATATAATTATATATATATATAAACAGAATACTACTCAGCCATAAATAGGAATGAATTAACAGCATTTGAAGTGACCTGGATGAGATTGAAGACTATAAATCCAAGTGAGGTAACTTAGAATGGAAACCAAACACCGTATGCCTCACCGATTTGAGAGCTAAGCCATGAGGATGTGCTATTGCAATGATACAATGGACTCTTTGGGATCTCATGGGAAGAGTGAGGTAGGGAGGGACAAAAGACCAAATATGGTGCAGTGTACAGCCGCGATGAGTGCAACTGCAACTCACAAATCACCAATGAAAAGAACTTAGTTATGTAAACCAAATACCAATACAAAAATCTCATTAACTTATGGAAAAATAAAATAAAATAATAAAAATTTTAAAAAATAAAATAAAGACACGCTATCATGAATAAGCTTATCACACGCCATTGGATAGTAGCAAAGACATGGAATCAATCGTAAATAATCATCAATGATGGGCTGGATAAAGAAAATGTGATACACAAATAATAATTGGCGAAAACTATGCTACCATAAAAGTGATCATGTCCTTTGTAGAGACATGAATTTAGCCAAGGCTGTTTTCCTAGCAAACTAATGCAGGAAGAGAAAAACCACCACATGTTCTCAGTCATGGGTGAGAGCCAAACGATAAGAACACACGGACACATAGGGGAGAACAACACACTGAAGCCTATCAGAGGGTGTGTGCAGGATAGGAATAGGGAGAGACAGGAAAATAACTGATGGATACTAGGCTTAATGGTCGAATCCATGAAATAGTTCAAAATAAACAGCCCCATGACACAAAGTTTACCTATGTAACAAACGTGAATGTTTACCCTGAACCAAATAAAAAATTTTAAACAAAGGATACCCCTGCTGTTTGAGGCGTACATCAATAAACCCAGGATATGTTAAATGAATTAAGCCAGACACAGAGAGAAAAACAATTGCATGATCTCTCACCTATATTTGAAATCTAAAGTATTTAAACTTATGAAAAAGCAGAAAGCAAAAAAGATGTTTGCTAGCTGAGGGCAGGTATAAGGAAAATGTGGGAAGATGTTATTATCAAAGATACAAACTTTCATTATAAGATGAATAAGTCCACTGCCTATCTAATGTAGAGCATGGTGACTATAGTTAATAATATATTATAAACTTTAAATTTGATATGAGAAAATTTAAGTGCACCTCACTACTAATACTACAAAACACACACAAACATATACACACAATGACCATGGTTATACTGGCATAAGGGAATTATTTTGATAACATATACCAAGTAAAATTATATATAATCATTACATTGTACATGTCAATATATATAGTTTTACTCAATTAAATTTTTACAATTCTAAAAAGGCTCAAAACATTGCAGAACTGAAAAATACTATTTCTTAGAAGAAAAATATGACCTGTATGGGTCTATTAGCATATTTGACACTTCTGATGTAAAATTACTGAAAATAGACATATCATTGGGAAATAATCTTATAATGAAACACAGAAAAAACCTGGAAATATAAGTATAGCATCACTGACCTGTTGTACAACTTAGGTGACTTAATACAAGTATACACTTGCTGCTCAAAGAAGAGGAGAATAAGACAGAAAAATTTTAAAATTAATGGCTAAAATTTTAAAAAAATTGATAAAACTATATAATTCCATAGAGATTCAATAAATAGAAATAAACTATTGGCACATCATAATCAAATTAAGCTTATAAACCTATGAAAAAATATAATTTCTTTTTTGACAGGGTCTCACTCTGTTACCCAAGCCGAGTGCAGCTGCACACCGTGGCTCATTGCAGCCTTGACCTCCCAGGGTCAAGTGATTCTCCCACCCTCATCCCGAGTAGCTGGGACTACAGGCACACAACCAACACACCTGGCTAATTTTTGTATTTTTTTTTTAGAGACAGGGTTTTTTTCATGTTGCCTAGATTCAGTCTCCTCGAACCTCTGAGCTCACGTGGGATTTCACTGTTCTTGGCCTCCCAGTGCTGGGAATTACAGGTATGAACCACAATGTCTGGCCAGAGTATTTTAAAGGCACTCAGAGAAAAAGAAGATGCATTAGGCACCAAATAAACAAGTGATGATAATGTCAAATCTACTGGTGAGAATCCAAGACAGATGAGAGTAAAGCAACATCTCTATAGCATGGAAAAAAAAAAAAAATGTAAACCTGGAACTCTATACCCAGTAAAAATCTCTCAAAAATAAAGCAGACATATTTTAGATTTATGAAGTGTGTGAATTCATCACTGGCAGACTGTGTATGACAAGAAATGTTGAAGTAAGCTTCATCAGGGACAGAAAAAATAATAAAAGATAGAAAATCTGACCTATAAGAAGAAACGGAGAGCCACAGATTTTCTCATAATCTAAATCTTTTAAAAACAATTTACTGTTTATAGAAATAATAATGAATTTAGTTTATAACAAAACATTAAAAGTGCAAATGGGATGATAAAATTACAAAGGTCGAAGAAGCTGAAAAAACGGAAGCACTGTTGTAACTGTTCTTAATAATATATGTATTTTGAGTATGGTTACTTGAAGAACAATGTTATAAGCCAAAGTTAAACTGTAAATATGAAAAGGAAAATCAAGAAAATCATATGAAGCATAATCCAACTGAGGAGATAAAATGGAATAATAAAAGTATTGATTTAATGCAAAACAGGGAAAAAGAAAAGAAGAATAAAGAACAGATTAAAGAAATAAAACAGAGCAAATGATAGTGAATAAAAGTTTCTCGATTTGATTGGTCCTTGCTATACACAAGGGGAGACCAACTTAACAACCATCTACACAAAAATGCACTTCTTACAGAACTAAAATTAGGTGAGCACCACAGAACATGGCTTCACGTTCATGGCAACCAAAGCATGACCCTCGAATAGGTAGGAAAAACAGTTTGAATTACAAAGCCATTCCTCTCTGATCCCCCCTGGCAGTGGTGGTGGCTGATGCAGAGAGCATTTATAAGGCTCTGGAGAGAGGGAGAGCCAGCAATTGTGAGACATTAAACTAAGTGCTGCCTTGTTAAGGCAACAGAAAAAAAATTAAGTTGATGCCCATCTCACAGTGTAATTTTTAAACCAATCCTAGGGTAGAGGGAATCTGCCAATGTCAGAACTTGAGTTCCAGTGTTCTCAACAGCATGGGCTAAGGTGCTCTGAAGCTCCAAATAAATCCCAGTGTAGCGTCTATAACACAAACACTGCAACTGTCATTTCCGGGTTCTGGTTGAACTGGGCCCAGAGGCTGGACGCGGGGGAGAACATGCTCCACAGACACCAGGTAGGTGGGCAGAAGCAAGAGAGTGCTGGCAGTTATCCTCCTGGGGCTCTGGTGGCTGCACAGTTCATGGCTCCAAAGCCAACCGTCCCTTCCACTTGAGGAGAGAGGAGATAGAGCATGGAATACTTGTCTGCTTCTAAAAACAGCTCAGCCAAAGGAGAATAGGGCACTGTCAGAGTCGCTAGGGGCCCCCGTTACAGGCCCTAGCTCCCATGGGATGAAATTTCTAGAAACACTTGGGGCAGTAGGGGACCCTATTGGCCTTGAAGGGCGACCCAGTTGTGGAAGATTCATTACTCAAGCTAACTGAAGAGCCTTTGGTCTGAATAACCTTGCAGATATCCACTCCAGCACCATGTGCTGAGAGCCCTCGTGAGATGCTGAGATCTGCTGGCCTCTCAGGCAAGTCTCATCGCATTTCCAGCTGTTCTTGGCTACAAGGTGCTCCTTCCGTTTGGAGCAGGAGAAAAAGTAAAGGGTAATTTCTTGTGTTGCACCTCAGATATCGGCCAATAAGTAGAGTGGTAAATGAGAAAGTGGACTTTGGAATTCCTAATCTAGACCTTGGACTCTAGGATGGAATCTCTGGACATGCCCTGGGCCAGAAGGGGAGCCCATTTCACTGAAGGGGTGAGTCCCAGACCAAACAGCAGTTACCACAAGCTGACTAAAATGCCCTGAGACAAAAAATATTGGCAGCAGTTTACAGTACCTAGTGGGCCTTGACATTGAAAGTGGCCATAGGGTGAGGAACCCTCTGCCTTATAAACAAAAGAAAGAGTGGGAAGGGCCGTATCTTGTGATTTGAGCAATCAGCCCAGCCTCTCAGTACAACAAAACACCAAGGGCTTCTAAGGTTTTGACTCCCCAGTCCCTCAATCCACAAAGGCCTGTGTTCCGGTTGTGGGTCTGGGGAACTCACCACTTGAAAGGAAGAAAGGCCTGGCTGGCTTTGCCACCTGGACTGTAGACTCAGAGCTTTAGCAGAAATAGATGCTAATGAGGGAGTGGATACAGAAGGCCTTGATGACCATGCTGTTGGCTCTCAAGTGTGACCCAGCACTTAGGGATGGTGGACAAATATATGCGCTTTTCCTATCCCAAGTTAAGTAGGTGGCCCAGAGGAGCGAAAGAGAGAGAGAGAGAGAGAGAGAGAGAGAGATTTTGTCTGTTTGGAGAAAGTAAAGAAGAGGAGTCTCTGCCTATTAATCAAGATACCCTAAATCTTGTCCAAGACCAACAAAGCAGCACCTCTATGAGTTGACAAGAACTAGAGCATTACTAGACCTTTAGTTCCCCTAAAGTTTAGACTAAACACCCAAGTAATTTTGAATATCTGAAAAACATTTCAAAGAAGAGAGTGCAAATGAGCCCAGACAGCAAAGATTAAAATAAATGCCAAATTGTTGAATGCCCAGGTTTGAAAATCTAAGTATCAAGATGGTCCATGAAATCATGACTTACCCACATGAACCAAATAAAGTACCAGGGACCAATGCTGGAGAAATAGAAATATGTGAACCAGAGAGATCATATTTAAATTAGCTGTGTTGAAGAAACTCAAAGAATTCAATATAACACAGAGAAGGAATCTAGGGAATTTATAAGATTAATAAAAACATTGAAATAAATTTTGAAAGCAAGCAGAAATTTGGAGCTAAAGAATGTAATTGGCATAATTTAAAAAGCACAACAGAATCTATTGACAGAAAAATTTGATGAGTTCATGTCCCTTTGGGACATTGACAGTTGGAAACCATTATTCCCAAAGCAAGCAAACTATCTCAAGGACAAAAACCAAGCACTGCAAGCCAATTCTAGGTGGGAATTGAAACAAATGAGAATACATGGACACAGGGAAGGGGAAACATCAGACACTGGGGCCTGTTGTGGGAGTGGAGTGGAGGATAGCATTAGAGTATATACCTAATGTTAAACGATGAGCTAATGGGGCAGCATCTTCAACATGGTACATGTATACATATGTAACTAACCTGCACATTAAAAGTAACACAAAATCCTAAAAACTTTAAAGTATAACAAAAGTAATAATAAAATAAAAATTAAAAAGAAAATTTCCAAGCAGAAGAAGAAATTGGTGAGCTTTTAAGACAGCCATTTAGAAATATACACCCAGGAGACAAAAATAAAACAATAAAGCATGCATCCAGGATCCAGGGGAATAGCCTCCTGCATGGGCAAATTTTAGGAGAATTAATATTTTTAAAAGAAGAGGTAGAGAAAGAGATATGGTAGAAAGGGTATTCAAAGAGATAATAAGAAAGAACTTCAAACCTAGAGGAAGATACATCAATATCCACACAAGTGAGGTGACAGAACACAACCAGATGTGTAAAACGTAGAAAGAAGACCACCAAAATATTTAATAATCAAACTCCAAAGGTCAAGTATAAAGAATTTTAAAGCAAACAAGAAGATATAAACAAAATAATGCACATGAAGTCTGTGCATGTATGGCAGCAGATTTTCAGGAAATCTTAAACCCAGGGGAGTGTGACACGACATACTTAAAGCGGCTGGAAAAGACAAGAACTTTCACCTTACAATTAGTATATATGGTGAAATATCCCAAAGCAGTAAAAAGAAATAAAGAATTTTCAGGCAAAAAACATGAAGAATTTATCCACATCAGAACTATCATACATAAAAATGCTAAAGGGAGGCAATTTCCAGTTTAAAAAAAAATGACAGTAATGATAATAAGAATTAATGAAGGTACAAACTTACAGGTAATAGTAGGTACAATAGAAAACACCACAGAATATTATAATACTGTAACTGTGGTGTGTAAACTACCCATTCAAGTACAAAGACCAAACAAAGCGGGCCGACAAGATGGTCAGGGGAATAGAAGAGCGCCCAGTCGGCAGCCCAAGCTAGATCGCATTAAAGAAGATGTGGGCGATTTCTTGTATTTCCAACCGAGGTACCTGGTCTTGCCCTTTGAATTAAGGACATTGCGCAGCCCATGGAGGCGAAACAAGCAGGGCATCACCACCCGAAGCACAAGGGTCAGGCAATTCTCCGGGCGTGGAAGTCAGTGAGGGGCTGTGCCAAGAGGAACAGTGCACCCGACCAGATAGTGCTCCCACTGTCTCACAAACCCACAGAATAGGAGATTCCTCAGCCTACACCACGAGGGTCCTGGGTTTAAAGCAAAAACTGGGTGGCTGCTTGGGCAGACACCCGCTAGCTGTGGGAGTTTTTTTCATACCCCAGTAGCACCTGCACACCAGCGCCAGGCAGAACCATTCACACCCCTGGAAAGAAGGCTGGAACCCAAAGAGCCAAGTAGTGTGGCTCGGTGGGTCCCATCCCCCACGAAGTTAAGTTTCCCAGGTCGACCTCAGATCGCTGTGCTTGCAGGGGAATTTCAAGCCAGTGGGATCTTAGCTTGCTGGGTCTACGGGATGGGGACCCACCGAGCCACACCCACTTGGCTCTCTTTGGGTTCAGGCCTCTTCCAGGTGTGAATGGTTCTTGCCTCGCTGGTGTTGCAGGTGCCACTGGGGTATGAAAAAACCCCATTAGCTAGCTTTCTCTCAGGTTCGCCCAAACAGCCACCCAGTTTTTTGTTTAAACTCCAGGGACCCCTGGTGAAAATCCAGAGGGAATCTCCTGTTCTGTGGGCTGTGAAGACAGTGGGAAAAGCACACTATCTGGTCCGGAGTGCACTGTTCCTCATGGCACAGCCCCTCACGGCTTCCCTTGGCAGGGGGGAGAAATTGCCTGACCCCTTGTGCTTCCCGGGTGAGGTGATGCCCCACCCTGCTTTGGCTCGCCCTCCATGGGCTGCACCCAATGTCCAAACTTCAATTCCAGCAGATGAACCGTACCCTAGTTGGAAATACAGAAATCACCCATCTTCTTTGTCGTGATCTCAGCTTGGAGCTGTCAATGGAGCTCTTTCTCTCTATTCGGCCATCTTGTCAGCCCACACTTGTTTAGTCTTTGTACTTAAGATAAGGGTAGTTTACACACCACAGTTACAGTATTATAATATTCTGTGTTTTTCTGTGTACCTACTATTACCTGTAAGTTTTGTACCTTCAAGTGATTTCTTATTGCTCATTACTGTCATTTTTTTAACTGAAGTACCCCCTTTAGCATTTTTACATGTATGATAGTTCCATGTGGATAAATTCTTCAACCGTTTTTGCCTAGAAAATTCTTTTATTTTTTATATTTTGTTGGCATTTCACCATATACTATTGTAGTGAAAGTTCTTGTCTTTAGCCTTTAAATATGTCATGTCACACTCCCTGATTTGGTGATTTTAATTGAAAATCTGCTGCCATAATATACTGGAGCTTCAATTGTACATTATTTGTTTATATCTTCTTGTTGCTTTTAAAATTTTTATACTTGACCTTAGAGTTTGATTATTAAATATTTTGAGGTAGTTCCTTTGTTTCACATCTGGTTGATTGTTCTGTCACCTCTTTGTATGTGGATATTGGTATTCTCCTCTAGTTTGAGTAGTGTTCTTCTTATTATCTCTTTGAATAATTTTCTAATTTTATCTCTTTCTCTACCTCTCTTTAAGCCAATTACCTGTAATTTGCCCTCGAAAGGCCCCTGATCCTGATGCATGCTTTATTGTTTTTATTTTGTCTCCTGAGTGTATATATTTCTAAATAGCCTGTCTTAAAGCTCACCAATTTCTTTCTCTCTGTTTGAAGAATTTTTCTTTTTAATTTTATTTTACATACTTTTATTATTCTAAGTTTTAGGGTACATAGCACAATGTGCAGGTTACATATGTATACATGTGCCATGTTATGTGTTGCCCCCATTAGCTCATCATCATTTAACATTAGGTATATCTCCTAATGCTATCCCTCCCACTCCCACTCCACAACAGGCTCCCAGTAACTGATGCTGCCACAAGTTCCCTCCTTCCGTGTCCATGTATTCTCATTGTTCAATTCCACCTATAAGTGAGAACGTAGTGTTTGGTTTGTCCTTGAGATAGTTTGTTGAGAATAATGGTTTAGTCATCCATGTCCCTACAAAGGACATGAACTCATCAAATTTTCTGTCAATAGATTCTGTTGTGCTTTTAAGTATGCCACTGCATTCTTCAGCTCCAGAATTTCTGCTTGCTTTTCAAAATTTATTTCAATGTTTTTATTAATCTTATAAAATTCTGAATTCCTTCTCTGTGTTATCTTGAATTTCTTTGAGTTTCTTCAACACAGCTAATTTAAATGATCTCTCTGAAAGTTCACATATTTCTAGCTTTCTCCAGCATTGGTCCCTGGTACTTTATTTAGTTCATGTGGTGAGTCATGATTTCATGGACCATCTTGATATCTCTGTAGATCTCAAGCCTGCATTCAACAATTTGGCATTTATTTTAATCTTTGCTGTCTGGGCTCATTTGCACTCTTTCTTCTTTGAAATGTTTTTCAGATATTCAAAATTACTTTGGTGTTGTGGACTGAAACTTGTGTCTAGTAATGCTCTAGTTCTTGTCAACTCATAGAGGTAATTGCTTTGTTGGTCTTGGACAAGATTTAGAAAAATTTATCTTGATTAATAGGCAGAGACTCCTCTTCTTTTACTTTCTCCCAAACAGACAAAATCTCTCTCTCTCTCTCTCTCTCTCTCGGGCTTCCTGGAGCCACCTAGTTTGGGATAGAGGCACTCATGTTGTCACCATCCCTAGAGTATGCTGGGTCACACTTAGCCAGCTATAGACTTTGTCTCTCATCCATGCCTTCTAATTCTCATTAGCATCTATTTCTGCTAAAAGCTCTGAGCTCTACAGTCAGGTGGCAAAGCCAGCCAGGCCTTTTTTCTCTTCCTTTCAAAGTGGTGAGTTCCCCAGGTCACAGCTATTGTGGTACAGACGCTGTCTTGGATTGAGGACTAGAGTCAAAACCTTAGAAGCCCACTTACTTTATTGTAATTGAAGCTGAGCTGGTGCTCAAATCACAAGATGCAGCCCTTCCCACTCTTTCTTTTTGTTTATAAAGGCAGAGGTTCCTCACCCTATGGCCACTGTCATCTCAGGCCCACTGAGAGTACTGCCAAACTGCTGCCAATATTTTCTTTTTGTCTCTAGTTGGCATTTTTAGTCAGCTTGTGGTAACTGCTGTTTGGTCTGGGACTCACCCTTCAGTGAAATGGGCTCCCTTCTGGCCCAGGGCATGTCCAGAGATTCCATCCTAGAGTCATTCAAATTGGGAATTCCAAGAGTCCACTTTCTCATTTACCACTCTGTGGCCAAGCTGATATCTGAGGTGCAACACAGTACCCTTTAATTTTTTTCTCCACTCCTTTCAAGCAGAAGGAGGCTTGCCTTGTAGCCAGAACAGTTGGAAACATGGCGAGACGCACCTGAGGGCCAGCAAGTCTCAGCATCTCACCCGAGGCTCTCAACATGGTGCGTGGATATCACTGCAGGTTATTCAAGACCCAAAGGCTCTTCAGTTAGCAGGTAATGAATCTTCCACAACTGGGTCCTTTCCTTCAAGCCAATGAGTCCCCTACTGCCCCAGAGTGTTTCTAGAAATTTCATCCAGGAGCTAGGGCCTGTAACAGGGGCCTAACGACTCTGACTAGTGCCCTATTCTCCTTTGGCTGAGCTGTTTTTTAAGAAACAAGACAAGTATTCCGCACTCTTCTATCTCCTCTCCTCAAGTGGAAGGAACGGTTCGCTTTTGGAGCCATGAACTGTGCAGCCTGGGGCTTGGGGAGGATAACTGCCAGCACTCTCTTAGCTGCCCCACCTGGTGTCTCAGTAGGGCATGTTCTCCCCACGTCCAGCCTCTGGGCCCAGTTCAGCCCTAGAACTGACCAAACAGTTGCAGTGTTTGTGGTATAGACTACCTTTCAAGTTTATTTGGAGCTTCAGAGCACCTTAGCCCATGCTGTTGAGGCTTGCTGGAACTCAAGTTCTGACCACTGGCATTGGCAGATTCCCTCTACCTAGGATTGGTTTAAAATTACACTCTGTGAGTGGGCATCAGCTTAATTTTTTTTTTCTGTTATAACAAGGGCAGCACTTAGTTTAATGTCTCACAATTGCTGGCTCTCCCTCTCTCCAGAGCATATAAATGCTCTCTGCATCATGCCACCACTGCCAGGGGATCAGAGAGGAATGGCTTTGGCAATTCAAAACTGTTTTTCCTACCTATTCAGTGCTGCTTTTGGTTGGCAAGGAACGAAGCTGCCCTGTGAGTGCTCACCTAATTTTAGTTCATGGAGGCATTTTAGATGAAGAAAGAAAGTTATCCCCCTTAGGGATAACTAGCTTTATTCTGTCATTTTGCTCTCTGTTTTATTTTTGACCTGTTCTTTTTTTTTTTTTTTTATTCTTCTTTTTTTCTCCCTGTTTTTGCATTAATCAATACTTTTATTATTCCATTTTATCTCCTCAGTTGGATTATTAGCTACAACCCCTTGATTTTGTTTTAGTTTTTCATATTTACAGTTTACAACTTTGGCTTATAACATTGTTCTTCCAAGTAACCATATAAAATACATATATACAAGAACAAAAACAGTATACTTCCGTTTTTCTTCTTCTGACCTTTGCCTTAGTTTTATCATCCATTTTACTTTTGTGTTTGTTATAAGCCCCAAATTCATTATTATTTCTTATAAACAGTAAATTGTTTTTAAAAAGATTTAGATTATGAGAAAATCTGTGGCTCTCCGTTTCTTTGTATAGATTCAGATTTCTATCTTTTATTATTTTTTTCTGTCTGATAAACTTACTTCAACATTTCTTGTCATACAGTCTGCCAGTGATGAATTCTTTACACTTCATAAATCTAAAATATGTCTGCAATTTTCTTTATTTTTGAGAGATTTTTTACTGGGTATAGAGTTCCAGGTTTACATTTTTTTTTTTTTTCCATGCTATAGAGATGTTGCTTTACTCTCATCTGTCTTGGATTCTCACCAGTAGATTTGACATTATCATCACCTTTGTTATTTGGTACCTAATGCATCTTCTTTTTTCTCTGAGTGCCTTTAAAATACTCTGGCCAGGCATTGTGGTTCATGCCTGTAATTCCAGCACTTTGGGAGGCCAAGACAGTGAAATCCCGTGAGCTCAGGGATTCGAGACTAGTCTGGGCAACATGAAAAAACCCTGTCTCTAAAAAACAAATACAAAAATTAGCCAGGTGTGTTGGTGTGTGCCTGTAGTCCCAGCTACTCGGGAGGCTGAGGTGGGAGAATCACTTGACCCTGGGAGGTCAAGGCTGCAATGAGCCACGATTGTGCCGCTGCACTCCAGCTTGGGTAACAGAGTGAGACCCTGTCAAAAAAAAAAAAAGAAATTATATTTTTCATAGGTTATAAGCAATTTGATTATGATGTGCTTAATGTAGTTTTATTTCTATTTATTGAATCTATGGAATTATAGTTTTTATCAATTTTTTAAAAATTTTAGCCATTATTTTTAAAAATTTTTTCTGTCTTATTCTCTCCTCTTCTTTGAGCAGGCAAATTATACTTGTATTAAGTCACCTAAAGTTGTACAACAGGTCAGTGATGCTATACTTATATTTTCAGGTTTTTTCTGTGTTTCATTATAAGATTATTTCTATTGATATGTCTATTTTCAGTAATTTTACATCTGAAGTGTCAAATATGCTAATAGACCCATACAGTGTAATTTTCTTCTAAGAAATAGTATTTTTTCAGTTCTTGACAATGTTTTGAGCCCTTTTTAAATTGTAAAAAATTTAATTGGTAAAACTATATATATTCAACATGTACAATGTAATGATTATATATAATTTTACTTGGTATAATATTTATCAAAATAAAATTACCATGCCAATTACCAACCATAATTCACATTGTGTGTATATGTTTGTGTGTTTATGTGTGTAGTGAGTGCACTTAAATTTTCTCATATCAAATTTAAAGTTTATAATATATTATTAACTATAGTCACCATGCTCTACATTAGATAGGCAGGACTTATTCATCTTATAATGAAAGTTTGTATCTTTTGACCAACATCTTCCCATTTTCCTTATACCTGCCCTCAGCCCCTAGCAAACATCTTTTTGCTTTCTGCTTTTTCATAAGTTTAAATACTTTAGATTTCAAATATAAGTGAGATCATGCAGTGTTTTTCTCTCTGTGTCTGGCTTAATTCATTTAACATATCCTCCAGGTTTATTGATATTGCCTCAAACAGCAGGGTATCCTTTGTTTAAAATTTTTATTTTAAGTTCAGGGGTAAACATTCACGTTTGTTACATAGGTAAACTTGTGTCATGGGGCTTTGTTGTACAGACTATTTCATCGTTCGGCCATTAAGCCTAGTATCCATCAGTTATTTTTCCCTGTCCTCTCCCTCTTCCTATCCTGCACCCTCTGATAGGCTTCAGTCTGTGTTGTTCCCCTATGTGTCCGTGTGTTCTTATCATTTAGCTCTCACTTATGACTGAGAACATGTGGTATTTGGTTTTCTCTTCCTGCATTAGTTTGCTAAGGAAAACAGCCTTCAGCTTCATTCATGTCTCTGCAAAGGACATGATCACTTTTTTTTTATGGTAGCATAGTTTTTCATAGTGTGTATGTATCACATTTTCTTTATCCAGCCTATCATTGATGATTATTTCGATTGATTCCATGTCTTTGCTACTGTCAATAGCGTGACGATAAACATTCATGTGCGTGTCTTTATTTTATTTTTTAAAATTTTTATTATTTTATTTTATTTTTCCATAAGTTAATGGGGTACATGTGGTATTTGGTTACATAACTAAGTTCTTCGTAGAAATAGGAGATTTGTGCACCTTTATCACCGAAGCTGTACACTGCACCATATTTGTAGTCTTTTGTCCCTCCCTACCTCCCACTCTTCCCCGCAAGATCCCAAAGTCCATTGTATCATTCTTATGCTTTTACATCCTCATAGCTTAGCTCTCAAATATCAGTGAGAACATACGATGTTTGGTTTTCCATTCCTGAGTTACCTCACTTGGATTTATAGTCTTCAATCTCATCCAGGTCACTTCAAATGCTGTTAATTCATTCCTATTTATGGCTGAGTAGTATTCTGTTTATATATATATATAATTATATATATTTTATATATGTATTTTATATATATTATACAATTATATATATTATATATATTTATTTTATAAATAATACATATAAAATACATATATTATATAATATATAATACATAATATATTATGTATTATAATACATAATATATATTATATACTATAATACATAATATATTATTATATATTATATATATATAATATATAATACATATATATATATAATATATAATATATAATATATCATAATATATAAATATATAATATATATAATATAATAATATATATACTAATATATATATGATATATTATATATATAATATATCATATATATATTATATATATAATATATATATGATATATTATATATATATAATATAATATATATTATATATTATATATATATATACCAACATTTATTTATTCACTCATTGGTGGGCATTTGGATTGGTTTCACGATTTTGCAATTGTGAATTGTGCTGCTATAAACATGCATGTGCAAGTATCTTTTTTGAATAATGACTAATTTTCCTTGCAGTAGATACCCAGTAGTGTGATTGCTGGATCAAATAGTCGTTCTACTTTTAATTCTTTTTTTTTAAGGCCTTAGTGAATAAATATATTTATTTAATAAAATTCCAACTTCACGAGAACAAGGATTTTTGTCCATGTTGTTCATATGTATATGGCTACTACCTAGAACAGTGTCTGGAACAAGGAGGTGCTTGCCTTGTAATTTTCTGATGAAAAGTGAACTTTAAATATTCTAATGTCAAATCTCTGAAAATCAGATTCTGCCTTCTCCCTCCTTTGCTGTTGGCCATCAACAAGTGAGTTTTGATTGTTCAGTGATTTTTCTAAACTGTTTGCATGAAGATTGTGTTCTTTTTTATTATTATTATTATTATTATACTTTAGTTTTTAGGGTACATGTGCACATACATGTGCATGTATCTTTATAGCAGCATCATTTATAGTCCTTTGGGTATATACCCAGTTATGGGATGGCTGGGTCAAATGGTATTTCTAGTTCTAGATCCCTGAGGAATCGCCACACTGACTTCCACAATGGTTGAACTAGTTTACAGTCCCACCAACAGTGTAAAAGTGTTCCTATTTCTCCACATCCTCTCCAGCACCTGCTGTTTCCTGACTTTTTAATGATGGTCATTCTATTGGTGTTATTGGTATCTCACTGTGGTTTTGATTTGCATTTCTCTGATGGCCAGTGATGATGAGCATTTTTCATGTGTTTTTCTGGTTGCATAAATGTCTCTTTGAGAAGTGTCTGTTCATGTCCTTCGCCCACTTTTTGATGGGCTTGTTTGTTTTTTTCTTGTAAATTTGTTTGAGTTCATTGTAGATTCTGGATATTAGCCCTTTGTCAGATGAGTAGGTTGCAAAAATGTTCTCCCATTCTGTAGGTTGCCTGTTCACTCTGATGGTAGTTTCTTTTGCTGTGCAGAAGCTCTTTAGTTTAATGAGATCCCATTTGTCAATTTTGGCTTTTGTTGCCATTGCTTTTGGTGTTTTAATTCTTTAAGGAGTCTCCACACTGTTTTCCATGAAGGCTGTACTAGTTTACGTTCCCACCAGCAGTGTAGAAGTGTTCCCTGATCACCGCACCCATGCCAACATCTACTATTTTTTGATTTTTTGATTATGGCCATTCTTGCAGGAGTAAGGTCATATTGCATTGTGGTTTTGATTTGCATTTCCCTGTTCATTAGTGATGTTGAGCATTTTTTCATGTGTTTGGTGGACATTTGTCTATCTTTTTTTGAGAATTGTCTATTTGTATACTTAGCTCACTTTTTAATGAGATCATTCTTTTTTTTTCTGATTGGTTTGAGTTTGTTGTAGATTCTGAATATTAGTCCTTTGACAGATGTATAGATTGTGAAGATTTTCTCTCACTTTGCCGGTTATCTGTTTACTTTGCTGACTGTTCCTTTTGCCATGCAAAAGCTCTTTAGTTTAATTGGGTCCCAGCTATTTATCTTTGTTTTTATTGCATTTGCTTTGGGGATTTTGGTCACAAAATCCTTGGCTAAGCCAATGTCTAGAAGGGTTTTTCCAATGTTATTTTCTAGAATTTTTATAGTTTCACCTCTTATGTTTAAGTCTTTAATCCATCCTGAGTTGATTTTTGTATAAGGTGAGAGATGAGGATCCAGTTTCATTTCTCCTACATGTGGCTAGCCAATTATCCCAGCGCCATTAGTTGAAAACGGTG
>JAKGGE010001017.1:0-19898 GCA_023748175.1 Hoolock leuconedys | reverse complement strand
CTTGCAGTGAGTAGTGGTCATATTGCATTGTGGTTTTGATTTGTATTTCCTGTTCATTAGTGATGTTGAGCATTTTTTCATGTGTTTGTGACATTTGTCTATCTTTTTGAGAATTGTCTATTTGTATACTTAGCTCACTTTTTAATGAGATCATTCTTTTTTTCTCTGATTGGTTTGAGTTTGCTTGTAGATTCTGAATATTAGTCCCTTGACAGATGTATAGATTGTGAAGATTTCTCTCACTTTGCCGTTATCTGTTTACTTTGTTGACTGTTCCTTTGCCATGCAAAGTTTCTTTAGTTTAATTGTCCAGCTATTTATCTTGTTTTTATTGTATTTGCTTTGGGGATTTTGTCACAAAATCCTGGCTAAGCCAATGTCTAGTGGTTTTTCCAATGTTATTTTCTAGAATTTTTATAGTTTCACCTCTTATGTTTAAGTCTTTAATCCATCCTGAGTTGATTTTGTATATGGTGAGAGATGAGATCCAGTTTCATTTTCTCCCACATGTGGCTAGCCAAATATCCCAGCCATTAGTTGAAAACGGTGTCCCTTTCCCCCGAACGTGCCTGGCAGCGCCGGCCTGGCCATGCATCCGGAGCTGCACACCTAGACCTGTCCAGCAGACCCTCAGAGCAAAAGCCCACACCGGCCAATATCGGGTACAGGAGCCCCAACCCCTCGCTTCTCTGGAGGGCCGTGAATTCCCAACCAGCAAAGGCCTCAAGCTGGAAGCCGCGTCTTGCTGTGACCTGAGGGACCCATGATTTGGTGTCAAGATCCTCTCCTTCCTCACCATGACGCTTTCCCTCGCCTTCACAAGATTTGGAACTGAGGCACAGAGGGCCTGACGCTGCCCTCTGCTGTCTCCCAGCCCGCATCGTGGGGTTGGACTTGGGACCCAGGGTTCTCCCCGGTCTCTTTGCCTGCTAATTAATATTCGGGGACATCACGGGCAGTGCTGCCTGTAATTCCTCCCTAGTCTGGCTCTCTGCCCCTGTGCTCCCTGCCTGCTCCCCGCCCCCCTCGCCTCAGCCTGTGCTCCACAGCCCCACCCAGTGCTCCCACCCCTGCCCCTGTGCCCCCCCTGGGCCTGCCCAGTGCTCCGCCCCACTCCTCGAGGCCTTACAGTGCAGCCCAGCCTGTGCCCCCTTCTCACGGACGTGGGTGCTGGACCTCGAGGAGCTGAAGGGTCGAGGGACACCAGCTTGGAGGCGGGTTCCAACCACCCCCGCTCCTGGCCCCTGTGTTGGGAATGGACTCGGTTCAGGGGGACTTCCCCGCATCGCGACGGGAAGGACTCCGTGGGGAACAGGAAACTGAGGCACAGGGGGAGGGCGCACCTGCTCTTTCGTCACCCCCCCCACCAAGCCCTCAGCTGGTGCTGCTCAGCCTGCAGCCCCTGGCAGCTCCCCACTCCCACCCAGCCCTCTGTCTGAAGCCAGTCAGCCCAAGACTCCCTCCCACGCAGCTCACCCACCAGGCTCCAGGCAGCGCCCAAACCTGAGCCTCCGTGCCCACGTGAGACTTGGCAGCCGGTGGGCCCGGTCAGAGGCCTCCAACCCCCGCCGCAGGGTCCGGGCTGAGTGCAGACAGGGGACTCCCTCAGGTGGGGGCTCCCCCAGACGCACTGTCTTTCCCCAGGAAGCAGGAACCAGCGCGGTTCCTGCCTGGGGCACCTGGTCTTCAGCCTGTCCCACTCTGTCTGACATCCCGATCCATACATACACCAGGATCCCAGGAACGACCATCACTAGCTGAGTTTTGAGATAGTAGTCTGACACATTGCCGATCCGCTGAGGTTTTCTCCCAGGCAACTCAGGGAAGTGGGATCGTCTCTTCCATCCAGCCCCAGGAGGGGGCCCCACCTGGCTGCCTCCCTCTAGGGTGAGAGAACCAGACGGGCCCCCAGCTGCAGGTCCCACAGAGCAGCACTCAGGCCTTCCTCCTGGTCAGCCAGCTCCTGGCCAGCCTCAGAAAAGAAAACCAGCTTATGCTTCACAGTCCCTGACAGTGGGACTGAGCCTGCAGCTCCCTCACAGTCCGCCACAGGTGCCCAGGGGTCTCGATTGCACGGGTCCCCACCCCAGCTGGGAGGGGAGAGGAACCGGCGCCCAGGCAGGAGCAGTCAGCCTGCGCTGGGGCGCGAGGGGCCAATCACAGGGGGTGCTTATACTGAGGTGCCAGACTCCGGGGAGGGTGAAGACCCCTGCCCCCTAGGGAAGGATGGGGACCCGGGATGAACAAGCTGCTGACGTAAACGGTGACCCAGCCAAGGGGTCGAAGCCACCTGGAGCCCAGTTCCAGACCTAGCTGTATACCGGGCCGCCAGAGTGGGGGATTTGCCTCAAAGGCAGGTGGACCTCAGAGTCCCTCCTGTGGCCCATCCCTCGGCTCTTGGCTGCTGCAGAGACTCCTTGTCCTTCCTCTGTGTGCAAGCACTGCCACCAGCCCAAGGCAGGCCCCGGCTCCACCCGGACCCCTGTCCCACCCTGCTTCCATCCCCTCCACTGCAGCCCCACCAGGCAAGCAGGGCCACCTCCCTGAGCCGAACACTCATTCCAGCTAGGAAACCCCCACGTCCCTCCTTTGCCGGGGAATTTGCAGAAGCAGAAGTTTGCTCAGATACCTCGAAACCCCCGGCGAGGGTCACGGCGGGGTGAGGGCTGCAGGCCTTTGCTCCCGAGTTCCCCGTGCGCCTTGGGAACAGACGCCTTGGAAGCAAATCTCGAACCCAGCCTCGGCTCAGAGGTGAGGAGGGGTCCCAGGGGGGTCCTGACCGGCACGCCTGCTCCTGGGTGTAGATAACAGGTCATAGCAAGGCCAGGAGGCAGTGCCCAGCCCCTGTCCGCCTGACTCGGCTAATCACTTCTCCCAGAGGCCGGCTTCCTCCACCTGTCCCTCCACTCGGCTGCAGCATCCCAGAGGGGCTGTCACCATGTTTCCCTGCCACCGCCTGCCTGCTGGGAGGGCTGCGGCTCATAATCTATCAGCCCCATGCAGCTGGGATCTGGGCTGCCCCTGCCCCTACCCAGCTGGCTGTCTGGCTTCAAACAGCCATGAATAATGGATCGCCGAGACGTGAGCTGCAAAGCTCCTCCTAGGGTGTGACCCCCACTGGCCCGGAGCCAGGGCCAGAGGTCAAACTCATTAGCTCAGAAGACCTGCCACCCCACTCCTGTCCCCAGGACGCCCCAAGAGGCCCTGGAAGCCCGCTGGCTTTGTGGGGTGACCGAGGCAACAGAAGGGAGGAGAAGTCTGTCCCCAGGCTTTCTCTCCCCTGCCATGGGTGGGGTGAGTCTCCCCACCCCTGCCCTCCCCTCCACCTCTCTTTCCCACACAAAAGGTCCTCCCTAGGGCTGCTGCCCTCCCCTCAGGCCCTTGAGCCTCTGGTCCCTTCCCCTCCCCCCCACCCCTGAGAGCACACCCACTCACACTCCCCTCGCTGTGCACCCAGGATGGCACAGAGCTGCTAGGGAGGTGCAGATGCCCCCAGAGATTCTGCCCCAGCCCAGCCTTACAGGGCCAGTCTTGGGATCCGAGGGGCAGCCAGAACTGGTCCTGCAGGTGGAGGGACTGTGGGAATGCTGGGAGGGGTCTGCTGGCTCCTGGGACACTGGGAAGCCGCCACTGCCCCAGAGGTGGCCTGGAAGGGACCTGGAGGGACCTCTGCAGACAGGGCTCTGCTCTCCCCCCCCCTCGGCTTCCTGCAGAACCCAGAAGGGGCAGCTAGAAGGTGTGGAGTCAGCTCCACTGCAGCCCGTGGTCCCTCACATTCTGCAGCAGGCTAAACCACAGGGCTGTCACCTCCCAAGCACCCGAAGGCCTGACAGGGAGCTCTCGGCTGTGTCCTGGCCAAACCCAGTGCCTCCAGACACCAGCAAAACAGCCACACGCACCCCGCCATCAGCCACACATGGTCTGACCCTACTCAACTGCGGGGCCTGTAGAGCTTGGGGAGAGGGTTCAGGATCATTGCAGCAGGAAGCTGCCGTAGAGGCGCCCAATAGAAAGTCACGGCTGCTGACACCAAAGGCACCTCGAGAGAGAGCTCAACGGGGCAGGGCCCAGATTACCAAAAACCCAGCTGCAAGTAAGCCCCGCACGAGGTTCCAGGCTCTGCCCTCCACCACCTTCCCTCGGGGTTCGGCTGGGTTTGCTATTCTCTAGCACGTGGACGGGAAAGGGGCCTGCATGGGGTGACTGGACGGCAAGGTCAGGACAGCGCCTGTAAGTGGCCTTCCGGTTTGACCCAGCTGGAAAGACGCCAGCGCAGGGCCAGGGCCAGGGCTGATGCCGCCGACACCGCACTGTACTTAAGAGGCTCCCTCGCCCCGGGGCTTCATCTGCTCCTGGCGGAGCCTTCCTGGCTCGCTGATTTGTGACCGACTTAATCCCACACTACAATTAGATTTCTGCGCTGGTGATGAATACCCGCGTGCCAGCCTGCTGGCCGGCCCAGCCCACCTGGGTTTGTTTTGCACAGAATTTTAATTGTTTCCAAATTAATCTCGGAATCGAGGAGCCTCAGCGCAGATGTTTGGCTGCAGGAGGCAGAGCGTCATGTCTCCCATCTCCCCAGCCAGCGTGGCTGCCCTCCCGTGGGTGGCACGGGGAGGCCGCCTTCTGGACATGACGCGATTCAGCAATGTCCCGCGCCTCCTTCCTGCTCAGGCGGTTCCCGAGAGCCAGCCCCTGCCAGGCGCCCTGCCCGGGGAGTTTTCCTCTGTTTGCTCTGGCTCAGCTTCCTCTTAATCCCATTTCGCCAGTTTCTATCCACCTCTTAAGACAGCTCCTGTGGTGTCGTACTCATCACCCCTGCAAGTGCTTCCAGCCCTGTGGTCTTGCTGCTCACTGTCTCCTGCAGACTGGGGCTGGGCTCCCAAAAAGGAGGAGAGGGGAACACAGCCCCAGTGTGCTGGGGCCCCACGCACAAACCAGACTGAAGGGGCGAGGTCCCCACCCCACATTTCACAAGGACCAGCCTCCTCCATCAGGAAGTCCTCCCTGACTGCCTCACCTTCCTGAGCTCCCCTGGACGCCCCAACGCTGGGCACGCTTCTCCCATCACAACCTGGCCTGCCCATGCCCACATCCACGACATGTGCAAGTTCTGCACCCATCCAGCTCACCAAGGTTCTGGCTCCCTGCAGAATGTGTGTTCAGCCACATAGAAATGAATGAAGGCCAGGCACAGTGGCTCCTCACAACTGCAATCCCAAAGCACTCGGGAGGCCAGCAGGGTTGTTTTGAGCCCAGGAGTTTGAGACCAACCTGGACAACATAAAGACCCCATCACTACAAGAAACAATAAACATTAGCTGCGTGGTGGCGCAGCACCTGGAGCCCTGACTACCCAGTGGCTGGGGCAGGAGGATGGCTGAGCCCAGGGAGGTTGGGGCTGCAGGAGCTGCAGATGATGCCACCACGCCTAGCTGGGGAGTAAAATAAAGGGAGACCCTGTTCCAAAAAAAAGAAAAATAAATAAGGACACCAAAAAGCAACAAAAGGCGCACACAAAAATATAGAGAGATATTTGAAGTTAGACTTTTTTTGTGCCCTACAGGCCACCATCAAGAAAGTAAAAAGACAACCCACCAAATGGGGGGAATATTTGCAAGTCATTTATCTGATAAGGGGATATATAACACCCATAAAGAGCCCTTACGAGTCAACAGTAAAGACCAGGCTGGTACTACTCTGTCATCCCAGCACTTTGGGAGGCCGAGGTGGGTGGATCACCTGAGGTCAGAGTTTGAGACCATCCCGGCTAATATGGCCAAACCCCATCTGTACTAAAAAATATACTAGCCAGGCGCAAGTGGCAGGCATCTGTAATCCCAGCTACCGGGAGGCTGGAGGCAGGAGAATCTGTTTGAACCAGGCAGGTGGGAGGCCGGTGAGCTGGAGATGGTGCCATTGCACTCCAGCCTGGGCAGCAAGATAAACTCTGTCTAAAGAAAGAAAAAGGAAAAAAAAACCACAGCACACAAAAAAGACAAATCACCTAATTTAAAATAGCAAAGGATCAAATGAGCTTCTCTAAAGAAGATACACCAGTGGCCAAGAAGCACGGAAAAGATGTCTGCGTCACCAGCCACCCGAAAACCCAAATCGTGCCACGAGGTGAGGCCACCTCACACCCGAGATGTTATGTCAGAAACCAGGCTGTAGGTACAGAGGATGCGGAGAAGCAAGTCCTCGCGCACCGCTGGCACGAATGGAGAATGAGGCAGCCAGTTTGGAAAACAATTTAATAGTTCCTCAAAAGTCGGAACCTAGACTTAGCACAGGACCTGGCAATTCCATTCCTAGCCATCTACCCAATATAACTGAAAATATGCGCCTGCACACTGTATGGATGTTCATGGTACTATTCACAAAAGCCAAAAAAAAAAAAATGAAAGCCACCCCAACATCCACCAACAATCGAATGGATAGATGGAGGACAGTTGACCCATGCAGCGGAACACCAGCCCTGGCCAGTGGAACGAGATTCTGACTCTTTTGGCAATGAGTGGGATGAACCTTAAAACATAAGTTCAGTGGGAGAAGCTAGACACAAAAAAGGCCCCTACATCGCAGATCCCATTTATGAAAAGTCTCGGTCAGGCAAACCCACAGAGACAGAAAACAGACTGGTGTTTGTCTAGGGCTGGGGGACCAGGATGGGGCATCCAGAAATACTGATGTCTAAATGTTAGGTGATTTTCCTTTTTGGATTTCCCATTTATTTATTTATTTATTTGTTTTGAGATAGAGTCTCACTCCCTTGTCGCCCAGGCTGGAGTGCAAGGGCTAACCTGCCTGCAAGCTCCCACCCGGTTCACGCCATTCTCCTGCCTCAGCCTCCCGGCAGCTGGGACTACAGGCCCCCACCACCACGCCTGGCTAACTTGTATTTTTGAGAGAGACAGGGCTTCCACCGTGTTAGCCAGGATGGTCTCGACCTCCTGACCCTCGTGATCCACTCCTCACTGCCTCCCAAAGTGCTGGGATTACAGTGTGAGCCACCCGTTCCGGCCAAGGTTAGTGAGGGGATTTCTTGGGAGTGTGATAAATGTTCCAAAACGGATCATGCTTAGTTTGCACCGCATGCCGGCATCCAAACGTCTCATGTGCCCCATAAATATATACACCTACTGTGTATCCACAAAAATTAAAAATGAAATAAAAATCGACAGATAATGGTTACACAATTCCAGCACATTTAGTGGGTGTGCTAAAATCATTGAGCTGTACATTTTAAAATGGTGAAATCTTATGTAACTATGTCTAAGAAATAAAAAAATTATGAAAAAAAATTAATAAAGAGCAAACAAGGAAAGAAAAAAATGCCAAAGAAACTACAAAGTTCAGAGAGTGCCCAGAACTCTGAGGCAGCCAGTGCCAGGGCGGGTCACACTCCACACAGAGCTTCCCGGCGGGCAAAGCAAAGATGGAAACACTCCCAGTATGGTGGGCTGTGGGGTCCCATTTGTTGATGATTCACTCCGCTGAGTGTGCCCAGGTGTTTGTCAGGTGTCAATTCGGCTAATCCCAACAAGGTCCGGGCAGGAGGAGGGCGATGTAGATGGGGAAACTAAGGCAGGCCCAAGGTCACCAGTTGATACACGGCAGAAGCCAGACCAGCACCTCAGTGGGTTGATTGGGAGCCTTTGCTCCAGCCCCTGTGAGACCTCCTCACCTTGCCCACCTGCCTGCTTCAGGGTCTTAGTCCCTGGGAGGCAGATGTCACCTGTGCAGGATGTCACCCCTGCAGGGTCCGCTACCCACATGCCCCCCCTCTTTCCAAAACCCAGGGCCCTCTGCAACCTGCTTCCTTTTTTTTTGAGACAGAGTTCATTTGCTGCTCCAGCCTGGAGTGCAGTGGTGGATCTTGGCTCACTGCAACCTCCACCTCTGGGTTCAAGATTCTGCCTCAGCCTCCCAGTAGCTGAGATTACAAGCACCTACAACCACGCCTGCCACTTGTATTTTTAGTAGAGACAGGGTTTCACCATGTTGGCCAGCCTGGTCTCAGACTCCCAACCTCGGTGATCCACCCGCCTAGGCCTCCCAAAGTGCTGGGATTACAGGCGTGAGCCACCACGCCTGGCCTGCAGCCCGTTCTTAAGTTCAAGGGGACACCGCTTTTGCAGTGACCCTGTCAGACCAGGCCTGCAAAGCTGGGGAGAGGGTTCAGGATCATTGCAGCAGGCTACTACCTGAGAGGCCCCTCCAACAACCACCACGACTCACAAAAGTCTGAAAATATTTCAAGCCGCCAAGGATTTTGCTAGTCAGTGAAAGCCAGGAATGATTCAAGGCCTTTGTTGGTGCCCTGGCTGGGGAGGACCCGCCCATGAGGGCTGTATAGAGCAGAAGCACGTGGCCTGTGGGTCTGGGCACACAGCCGTCTCTCTGAGGCCAGCCGGTGGAGGAGGCCTGTCCCTGGGTGGACATCAGCAGGAGGAGTGGGCTTCAAGTGACCACAGTTCGCAGGGCCAGCCCCGCGCAGAGGCCCCTCAGATCCACAGCTCAAAGCGGAAGGGCCCAGGGTCCTCAGCCAAGCCGCCTGCTCCAGGACAGCTGCGCCCACCCCCGCAAGTGCAGCCCCGCCCTGTCCACCTCTTGTCGGCTCTTCTTCTGGAACCCTCTGCAGTGGACTCTGCCATTAATCCTCAAACACCGGCATCCCTGGGGTCCGGGGCCTGCAGGAATGTGCTCCTGCTGGCCTGGGTCAGCTGGTTTAGACTGGGCGACAAGAGTTCTGTGCAAGTGCATGTGTGTGTGTGTGTGTGTGTGTGTGTGTGTGTCTGGGGTGGGACTGAGGCCTGGGACTTATCTCAGCGGGGCTGGGGCTCTAGGATCCACGGGAGATAGCGGGGCTGAGTGTGATCTCCGTTCTGCTGTGAACCTGAGGGCTACAGGCCTTGCTGACCCTGGCATGAGCTGCTGGCCTGCCCTCTGCTCTGAGCAGACGTGGGGGTGGGTGGCATCTGGCCACGCAGAGTGGGCTGGGCCCAACACACACAGAGCCCAAACCTCTGTCCCGGGGCAGCCTCCCAGGAGGAGCCACCTCCGGCCCTCGCCACGTCACCTCCGGCGTCGGGACTGGCCAGGCCACATCCTCTCCAGGCCTGGCCGTCCTTCACTGCAGCCGCAGAGAAGCCACCCTCCTCACCGGCAGCACCTGCCCTGGGGTCCCTGGTGTCCCACCTGCCCTCCAGCCTGGCTGGGACAGGAGACACCCGGGCCAGGGAGGCTTGGCCCTCCCCGCACAGGCCCTCCTCAGGGCTGGGAGGGAGGCATGGCTCTGTTCTCCCTTTGGTGAACAAGGAAGCCAGCCTTGGGCACTGAGTCCTCTAGCAGGGCAGGCTGGCCAGACAGACGGGCAGGTGGACCCATGGAGGCCACAGCCCCCACTGTAGGAGGCCCCCACGGCCAGCATCGGAGAACAAGTCCACCCCACTCCACAGACTGGAAGACTGAGACTCACAGGGGCCCGGGGGCCACCCCTCAGAAGCCCACACCCAGATCCCCGGCCCTACAAACACGGCTCACCCACTCAGCTCACAGGACTGAGGCCAGGAGGGGCAGAGGGGACCTGGAAACCCACCCCGGCCCCAGCTCCCTGCCAAATGCCCTCCCCTGAGGCTGCAACGAGAACTGTCAGGGCAAGAAGGGGGCTGCATGCCTGGGGCCGTGAAATCAGGGCTCCCTGGCAGCCCTGGCCCCTGAGTGAATTCCAGGCCTCCACCGCTTCTCTCTCCCTCCCAGCCAGACGGGGTGTCCTGTCCTGGCCCACAATCCTGCCCTCCCCTGCAGCAGGCCCTGAGTGATCATGAGCCTCCTGGCAGGTCCCAAACCAGTCCCCTCTCCCTCCGCCCCAGAGCCATCCCAGCTACAGGAGGACACCGAGGTTAGAAGGGGGCGGTCCATCTTCCCCCAGCTCCATGGCTCAGAGTTGGACCTCACGCCCAGGGCCCACCTCCCAGTGTGCAGCTGCTCTAAGCCCAGGAGCACTGTGGCCTCTGAGCACCGCCAGTCTCCATTGCACCGGCTGGCTCGCCTCAGGGGCTCCCACCCCTGGCAGGCCCCCAGGCCCCCCTAGCAGCCTCTCTCTGCCCAGGGTCCACACCATCAGCCTCCACAGCACCAGTGGACTCCTGGGAGCAATCAGTCCATGCAGGTGGAGGGGAGGCGTCTCAGCCCGCAGCTGCAGCCTCCCTCCCAGCCACTCCAGCCTGGGGCCAGGAGCTCCTGTCAAGAGCTGGACACTCCATCCTGGGCTGGTCCTGCCTCACCCAGTGCCCAGCCAGCTCCTCCCGATGCCACCAGCCCAGCCCAGGAAAGAGCTGAGGGAGTAGATGCTCAGGGACCAGCCAGAGGGGCCACTTAGACAGGCAACAGGGTCTGGCAGTGCACCACAGGAAGATCCCAGCCTCGCTGGTGATGGGCACCTGTGTGGTGGCAGAGGGCAGCTGCGGAACAGCAAGACAGGCCTGCAACAGGACGCAGAGTGAGGCGACAGGGCCGCCCGGTACATCGCAGTCCTGTGTGTGCACGCAGGTGTCCTGTGTGCACATGTGTGCACCTGTGTCCTGTGTGTGCACTCGTGTGTCCTGGGTGTGCACATGTGTGTCCTGGGTGTGCACGTGTGTCCTGGGTGTGCACGTGTGTCCTGTGTGTGCATGCATGTGTCCTGTGTGTGCACACGTGTGTCCTGGGTGGCACGCGACAAAATGGGTGCATCTGACTGGGGCACCTGTGGGGTTTCATCCCCTGCCCCAGCCTGTTCCCAGGTCACCCCAGGCTCCTCCAGGCCCCCCAACAGCCTCTTCTGCCCACCTGAGGCCCAGCAACCCCTGACAGGTCCTTGCCCCTGCTTACTCCATTAGGCTACAGCCCCACCTCTGCAGCCACCCCCCCGGGTCTCTGCGCCACCCGAGCCTAGTCCCACATGCTTTCAGGAACCACATGAGGCCGGGATGGGGCTGAGGGTTGGACCCCTCGCTCATCCCCTTGTCCCGCGTCCCCCGCCTCTGCCTTTGACATGGGAGGGCACACAGGTGGGGGCACAGCCCGGTGAGTCCTCAGACCCCTGGGCAAGGTGGGGCAGGATGGGGCACTGCTTGACCCTCGGCCAGCAGCCACCAGACAGTGCAAGGTCCTGAGTCTGGGGTCCCACTCAAGATGGCTCTTCCCTGCCCACAGGCATTCCAGCCTGCCTAGTCCATGCGGGTCCCAGAGGAGCTGCTGGGCTCTGGAATCATCTTGGGAAGGCAGACAGAGGCTGGCCGAGGGTGGGGCAATCTCTGCTCCTCCTGGGAATGGGGACAGCCCCCCAGGGGAGCCCTGGGAGATGGATTTTCCTGGATTTACGCAGCAGCCCCCAGCTCCCCAGCTCCCCAGCTCCTCCCAGCAAGACTGCTGGGGTGTGGGCTGCTCTGAGACTCCCATCCCCCCCCAGACCCTGCCGCCTACAGGGTCCCCTGGTTTGTCAGCAGAGTGCCGCCCCAACCCCCCCAAAGGGAGTCTGCGACTGCGCCCCAGTGCAGCATCAGGTGTTCAGATCTACCACGCAGCCCCTGCCTCTTCCACACATGTGCAACGCAAGGACCCCCAGTGTCTCAAACCTGCCAAGGTGAGTCTCCCTTTCAAAGCAGAGAGTTTGCTGAGGGTGACTCTGGAAGAATATCAGGGGACAGCAGCACAGAGTCTCAGGTCCTGCAGGCAGGCTGAGCATTGGCCAGAGGTAATTCGGTGGTCTGAAGGTCTCTGTCCCTCCCGCACCGAAGCCTGAGCTGCCCACTGGGTGGGGCACAAGAGGAGGCTACTCTGTCACCGGGGTTCCTGCTCACACCAGGCAAAGGGATGCATGGTAGGGGTAACTCTCTGTGGTCCAACCCCACCGGAGTGAGATGGTCTCCTGACGCCAAGGCAGGCCACACATGATCGCCTGCTTCCCTCGGGGTCTGTGGCCTTCCACCCGCCCACCAGGCACATTCCCCGCTCACTCTGCTCCTTCCCACCATTTTCTCTCTGCCCTGGGAGAGAGTCGGGCAGCTTCAGCCCCTCGGGACCAGAGCAGGGCTGAGGCATGGCTGAGACAGGTGGGGACGCCGGCCATAGTGGGAGGGAGGGCTCACTGGGGCCAGCGTCGCATGAGAGGAATGCCGGCTCTGATAACCACCAATGGCACAGCTGAAAACTGCAGCAATGTCCTGTCCTGCAGCCTGGGAGACAGGTCAGGACCGAGGTGTGAGCAGAGCTGTGCTCCTCCGGAAGCCCCAGGAGGGTCCTTCCTGCCTCTTCCGTTGGGTCTCCTTGGTTGCTCTGTCTTATTGTCTCTGTTCTGTATTTGCCTCTGGTCAAGTTTTGCCCTCATGCTTTCTTGCTCCTTACGCTTCCTCTGTCTCCTGTAATCTCTGCCCTGGTTGCTCTTGCCCTGTGTCTGTGCTCCCTGCCACTCTGCTCCCGCCTCTGCTCCCAGGCCTCCCTCCTCTCCTCCCCTCCAGGGAGATTCCCCTGGTGGGCTGCTCCTGCCTGTTGGACCTGCCCCTGCACCCACAGCCCTGAACTGTTTGCTGCCGGTGTCTGGGACCACCCTGAACCCAGCTCCAGGATGCTGCTCGGCCAGCGTCTGTCTCCACGTGCCTGGAGACCAGCAGTTTCAAAAGCCCATGGCAGGCGCACTGGCCTGAGGTTGCCTGTCTCTGTCTGCCCCTGCCTGCCGCATGTCTGCTCTGAGGTGGGGTCTCGTTTTGCCACAGACACTGAAGGCCACAGTGCAGGGGCCACGGCCATAAGGGACACACAGTGCAGGCAAGCTGATCCGCCTCTGTCCTGGGACGGGTCACGGCCTGGATTGTGTGGCGGCCCCCGCGTGGAACAGCTCCCCAGCTCCGGCCCGTTTGGTTGGAACCACTGGGAGGCCACACGCCGCAGCCCCTCTCCTGCCCGGCAGCTGCCGCTGCGTTCCGTGTCGCAACCACACACGTTTCCACACATTCTTCCGCTTGGGAATGGGCAGTGCTTTGCACGATGGGGTCACCACCATGTGGCCGCCCGGGCCCTCCACGTTCACGGGGCGTGTCCTTCAGGGCCCCTCCGAGCCCGCCGCTACCTCTGCCCGGCCTCCGACCAGCCGCTTTTATGGGGCTCACAGACCGGTCGCTGCAACGCCTGGCCCATCCCCCCCCAGCCGTGGGGAGGACTTGCAGAACAGGGGGCCGGAAAGGGGCCCTGTCTCTCCCAGAGACGCCGTGAACGCAGCCTGGCTTCCCTGAGGCTGCGCCTGGGAAACTGCGGGGTAAGGAAGCAGAAGCCGGCTGGGACCAGACGCCAGGCTCCCCACCTGTGCAGCTGTGTCCTCCTCCCTGCCGCCTTTGCCACAGAGCAGCACTTCCTGGTGGCCTTTCCCCCCCCACGCCCCCCCCACACCTCAGGCCAGGCCCCTCCATCCACAGTGGACACAGTCGCCTGGGAGCGTTGGATTCCCCGCTCAGCTGAGAGGCACAGAGGCGGCCCAGGACCCTGCAGAGGCCCCCACGTAGCCTCTGCACTGCCCGGGAGGCCCTGCTCGGCCCCAGAGGCCCATTTGCAAGCATCATCAATGTTCAAGGCCGGCCTGGGTCTCTGCCCACACACTGGGTACCCCCTCTCCACACACACTGTTACCCACTCCTCCACACGGGGTATCCCCCTCTGGACACACACCGGATACCCCTCTTCTCCATACACATGGGTACCCCCTCTCACACACGGATACTCCTCTTCCTGACACACACACGGGTGCCCCTCTTCTTCTCCACACACGGGGTACCCACTTCTTCCCCACACATGGGGTATCCCCCTCTTCCCCACACACGGGTACCCCTCCCAGGGTCCCCTGTGGGGCCTTCTGCTGTTGGTTGGCTAGAAGGGTCTCACTGCCCAGCCTCCTGTCCCTTGCTCCTCCAGACCTGTCTCCTGCCTCCCCTCACACAGTGAGTTTCAGGATCCCACAGCTGCCCCATGTTCTCCTTCCTGGGACCCTGAATGATCGTGATCCCAGAGCTCCCACACCTGCTCCTCCCAGCACTGGGGCTCGGGCTCCCCCCCACTTCAGGCTGGTGGTCGCCTGCCCTGGAGACACCTTGCCTCCCCTCAGGAACAACCTGTCTCGTTTTCTCCAGCCCAGGTCTGGGATTACATGAGCTTGATGGAGCCTCGGCTCCTGCCCATCCAAATTCCTGGCACCGGGGCAGTTCCTGGGCCAACGAGCCCTGCCTTACTGGTGTCTCCCTCTGCCAGTTCCATACTGACACTTTGCCATCCTCTCAGCAACGTGCTTCCTGCTAGCATCCTCTGAGCACCTGCTGCGTGCAGGGCCTGCCCTGGCCACCTCCCCACTGCCTGCAGACCCCAGCGTGCAGGCCCTGCCCCGTCCTCCGGGCCTGGAGTCTCCCTGACTCATTCCCCTGCATGCTCCCTTCCTTTATTTATTTATTTATTTATACCGATTCTCCTGCCTCAGCTTCCCAAGTAGCTGGGATTACAGGCGCCCACCACCACACCTGACTAATTTTTGTATTTTTAGTAGGCACGGGGTTTCGCCATGTTGGCTGTATGATCTCAACTCCTGGACCTCCATGTGATCCTCCGCCCTCCCAGAGAGTGCTGGGATTACAGGTGTGAACCACCTCCTGGCCCCTTCCCTTTATTTAAATCACAGCCCAAAGCTAATTCCTCTCAAAGCCTGATTCTGGCTTGCCATCCAGCCTGGCTCATGGACCCTCAGCCTCCAACACCCCCGGTGATCTCCAGGGTCTCCTTGGTAGACTCTACCCGAGGCAGCAGCCCTGACCACTTTCCAGTTCTGCCTCCAGCTCCCTGGGTGACCCCTAAAACCAGATCACTCCCTCCAGTGTCTGGGGGGGGGTCTCTGCTCGCGACAGGTCCCCTGGTGTGGCTGAGTCTGGGGCTTCCCCATCTCTCTGACCCCAACTTCCTGAACTACAACAGGGGTTACAGGCCCCAAGACTCAAGGCCCACAGAGCCTCAGGACGTGCCTTTTATTTGGAAAAAACAGCCGCCAGGCAGGTGTAATCTCTGTTCCAGGCTGGGGGTCAGTGCTTTAGTCTGACTGCCCTTTTAAAGCAGGAGAGGAGTGGGCATTCTGCAGACCGCTAACACACAGGCAGGTTTTGGTTGCCACCAAGTGAGGGAGCACGGGCAGTAGCAGGTGCTGGCAGAGGCCAGGAGGATCCTCCCTGTCTCTCAGGAGAAACTAGCCCTGCTGGCCCCTGACCTTGGGGCCCTCTGGCCTCCAGAGCTGTGGAGGGGCACCCATTGTCCTGAGCCTCCTAGTTGGTGGCGCCTCATATGGCAGCTCCAGACACAACGCAGGTGCCTCTCATCATGGCTGTTCTGCCTCATGGTCCTCGCTGGGGACTCTCAGAGGCCATACCTCCCACGTGGCCCCAGGTCCCCTGCCCCTCTGTGCCCTGGCCTGTGAAGGGAGGTTGGAAGATGAGGTCATTTCCAAACTCGGGCCCTGGCTTGAGACTGCCTGGTCGGCACCCCACGCCCATCCCCAACCATCACCCCTGCAGGTCCTGGGCTCTGGGACCATCATGGTCCTCTTGAAGGGACCTCCTGGGTCCTCCAAGGATGTCCTGGCTTTCACTGCCCAACTGGGAAGCCTGGGGCCCAGGTACTCTGGGTGATGAGGAGAGGGAGGAGGGGCCGGGAGTCTCGGCCAGGACAAGAGACAGGGTGCCAGAAAACAAGGCCTACAAAGAAAACGGGCCAGGCCGTGGGGTCAGCTAATGGAGGTTCAGACAGCAGGATCCTCAGCAGAGTCTGGCGGCCCAGGTGGGAGCATCCCAGGAACCCCCACCTCCCAGGCCGGGAAGGACGCTGCCCGCCTGGGGAGTTACAGCACTCAGCACCCGCAGCCACAGGCCTCAAGGCACGCAGCCGGGCAGGAGGGGAGAAGGATGTGGGGCTGTAATGTGGGGAGGATGGGGCACGGTCGGGCTCCTGGCTTCCCGGGCCAGAGAGTGTGACCCCTGGGCTGGGTCCCAGTTACCTGGCAGGACTGCTTGCCTGCCACCTCCGCAGGAGCCGCACACTCTCTTCCCGAGCTGGATGCCCCAGAGAGCTACCAGGCCTGGTGGAGACATGACCCATCTGGCCAGACCAAGGGCACAGCCACCCATGGCTCCTTCCTGTGCCCTCGCGGACTCACACCTACCGGAGCAGAGAGGCACCAGGATCCCCCTTGGCCATGCTTGGTGTTCGGGGAGGGGAGAACAGGAGCTGCCACCTGACAAATGCCTCCTCCAGCCTACCCTGGCCGCACCCCAGAGCCCTAAATAAATACCTTTGCAGGTCTGCTCCCAAGAGGCACGAGGACTCCTGGCATGTTCCCTGAGGCCTGGGAGGGATGACTTAGTGGGCTGGCCAGCAGGGCCTGTCCTTCCATGATCCCAGGGGCCCAGCCCTCTGCCCCCCGGTACCAAAGCCTGTCCCCATCTAGAAGAAGGCATTGGACTCACTGCCCGCCGCCCCTCCCGCCTTGCTCCACTCCATCCTGCTCTGGGAAGGCTCCAGGCCCTCACATGCCACGGCCACGGAGCCTTGGGGAACTTGCTGCCCTGGTCTGGAATGTGATGCTTTAGGCCACAGACTCCGCGGGACAGGCAGATGGGGTGGCTGGTCCCCTGCACAGCTCCAGCTTTCTGGGTGACGGCTCTCATAGACAGGACAGACAGGGTGGCCGGGTCCCCTGCACAGCTCCAAGCTTAAAGACGCTCAGGACAGGGCGGATGGGGTGGCCAGGTCCCCTGCACAGCTCCAAGCTTGGGTGATACCGGACAGTGGGCGGATGGTGGCCAGGTCCCCTGAACAGCCCAAGCTTGGGTGATGGCTCAAGCGGACAGGGCGGATGGGGTGTCGGGTCCCCCCCCCTGCCCAGCCCAGGGCTCCATCTGGGAGGTGGCTGCAGAGGCAGGGATGTGAGGCTGGACCAGGCTGACATGTGCTGCAGGGATGGACAGGTCCCAGGACCCATCCAAGGCCCAGCGTCCCTTCAGTCCCAAGAGCCCACATCGGCTGCCCCAGGACAGAGCCCTCCCCTGGTGCTGGGGGCTGGGGGCTGAGTAGTGGAGGCAGGGCAGGGGTCCAGCCTCCATAACCAATCCCAATCCCCATCTGCCCAGTCCCTGGAAGCTCGCCCCAGCTTCCCCTTAAAGTCCCATCTGCCCAGGATGCCCTGGCACAAACACCCGCACCCCATTCCTGATAGGGAGGGAGGCAGGGGGCCCAGCTCCTGGTGGACGGTGGAGCATGGCACAGACCCCCAGCGCCACCACCTCCCCTCCCCACACCATTTCCAAAAAACAAAATCAGCACACAATCAAGAAATAAAATCATCACTGCCCACTTCAGATGGAAATTCCCTTTTACCCGCTGATTTACTCGTGGCTGGAAAATAAGTTTTACAAATGTCTTTCTGTAAAGGACTTGGTTTGGGTGAGTTTTTTGTCTTTTTGTCTTTTTTTTTTTTTTTTTAGATGGAGTCTCACTGTTGCCCAGGCTGAGTGGGTGGCACCATCTCAGCTCACTGCAACCTCTGTCTCCTGGCTCCCACACCATTCTCCCTGCCCTCAGCCTCCCGAGTAGCTGGGACTACAGGCTCCTGCCACTGCCACCGCTAATTTTTTTTTTTTGTATTTTTAGTAGAGACTGGGTTTCACTCCTGTAAGTTAGCCAGGATGGTCCCTTGTTCATAAAAAATCTAGAGTCGCTTCTCTGCTATGGCTGCCCTGTCTCCTCAGGGTGGCTCTGGGAGGTATTTCTGCATGAAATAATGTCCCTGGCAGGGCCTTGCTCTGGAAGCAAAACAGCGTGCAAAATTTGAGGAGGGGATTTGTTTAACCTGCTGCCCGCGCAAACGTGGCTCCTGCCTGTTCTTGAAGTACTCTCCTGTGTTTTAACACTTGGCTCGCACCATGGGAGGCTTTCTGAAAGAACACCTGTTGGTCAAGGCCTGGGCGTGGGGCTGGTTCCTCCTTCCCTCTCCAGACAGAAGAGTTTCAGTCCTCCTGGGTCTACACCACAGATCCATCTGCCCATTTTCCGCTTCCACTCACTTGCTCACACCCACCTCCTTCGCTAGCTCATGGGGCTGCTGGATGGGACCACAAAAGCTGGTGCCCAGCTCCTGCCCCCAGCACGCCTGCCCTGATTACCTGCCAGGGCTTTGTAACAAGCCCCATTTGTCACTCCAGACCCTGGGGCACAGCTGAAGAAGAAGGAATCAGACACTTTCACACCCAAGCTACCCAACCCCAGGACTACCCAACTCAGGAGGCCTGTACAGGGAATGAGCTCCCTGTCTTAGGAGGTAAGTAAGAAGAAGAAGAGTCTCTGCTCAGATGCTGTGGAGAGAGCTAGCTGGGCCAGGTGAACCTGGGGTCTTACAGGAACACCCTTATCTTATCCTTCTGTCCTTCCCCCCCCATCTCTCATCTCCCCTCCCCATCTTCTTCTCCTCTGTCCCCTCCCCTCATCTCTACCCCCTCCCCCATCTCTTCTCCCTCTGTCCCCTCCCCTCATCTCTACCCCCCCCCCGTCCTCTTCCTCCGCCCCATCTTGAGTTAGGGTCTCACTCTGTCGCTTTAGACTGGAGTGCAGCGTGTGATCTCGCTCATCAGAAGCCTCCTCGGATCCAGATCCTCCCACCAGCCTCTGATTAGGTTGGGACTGCAGGCTTACCCTCTGTCTAGCTTAAATTTTTGTATTTTGTAGATGTGGGGTCTGCCATGTTGCCAGGCTGGTCTTGAACTCCCTGAGATCAAGCACTGCCCATCTCCGCTTCCCCCAAAGTGCTGGGATTACAGGCATGTGAGCCATGCCCGTCACATCTCTCTTCACTCCCCCATCTCCCTCCCCGCTGCCTGAGTGTCTGTGGATTACAGCCTCTGTGCACCCCACACGCCTCCCCACCATGGGCAAGGCTGGAGCCACTTTTCCCCGGGACCAGTACCTCGACCCAGGCCCAGGAGTGGGGCACTGGCCAGGCCGGGTTTTGCTGGCTCACCCTGTGCCTGCTGTGCTGGGGCTTGAGTCTTCTGAGACGCTGCAGAGGGTGGGGAACCACTCAGGGGCTCCTCTTCCCCTGCGAGGGCACCCACATTCACCTTTGGGAAAAATAATAGGTTTTGGTTTTGAGCCTTTTTCTTTTTCTCTTAACCAAGCCAAAACACCTGGTCAATGAAGTTCTGAGGGGCAGGAAACCTCAGACTGAGTGTTGTCAGGAAATTGAGCTCCCCGGGCCACATCATGGGCCGCACCTGTTTTGTATGCACATCTGGGTAGCTGCTGCTCCCTCAGTGCCACCCACTGCCCCAGCTCAGCCCAGGCAACCTGGACAGGCAGCAGAGGTGGTCCTCTGGCCAGGACAGGACGACCTGGGGGGGGTAGAGCTCCTCCAGACCCCTGAGGGGCCTCCCTCGGGCTGGTCCCTCCTGCACCTGCCGTGCGGGATCTGCCTCCCCCTCTAAGGACAGCAGCCTGTGGGTTGCAGCCCCCCCGTGTCCCTCCTCCCTTTAAGGCTTCCCCAACTGGTGAACCCAGGTCTGAGTTCAGCCCAGGTCAGATTCTCGGCTCTTGATGGCCCTGGGCTCGCGAGGCCTGACACCGCCACATGAGAGAGAGACCGTGTGCTCAGGGATCTTCCAGCAGGGTGTCCCCTTATGCAAGGTCCAGGCTGTCAAGCCAGAGGGGCGAGGGCATGAGCTGCCCTGGGTTTTTTCCCCAGGAAAGGACTGGCAGCCATCCAGCCCTTCCCGGGACCACCACCGGGCTCCCACAGCAGGACCTGCGCAGGCCTCTCTTCCTGCCACAGGGCAGCACTTCCCACA
>JAKGGE010000292.1:0-11160 GCA_023748175.1 Hoolock leuconedys | reverse complement strand
CCATTCTATTCTATTCTATTGATTCTATTCTATTCTACTCTATTCTATTCTCTATTCTACTCTACTTACTCTACTCTACTCTACTTACTCTACTCTATTCTACTCTACTCTATTCTATTCTATTCTATTCTATTCTATTCTAGTCTATTCTATTCTATTCTATTCTACTTTATTCTACTCTATTCTACTCTATTCTATTTCCTATTCTATTCTACTTACTCTATTCTATTCTATTCTATTCTACTCTACTTATTCTATTCTATTCTAATTTATTCTACTCTACTCTATTCTACTCTACTCTATTCTATTCTTTTCTATTCTATTCTTATTCTATTCTTATTCTATTCTATTGATTCTATTCTATTCTATTCTAATTTATTCTATTCTACTCTACTCTTATTCTATTCTTTTCTATTCTACTCTACTCTATTCTATTCTATTCTCTATTCTATTTTAATTTATTCTACTTATTCTATTCTATTCTATTCTTATTCTATTCTATTCTATTTTATTCTATTTTACTTATTTTATTTATTCTATTCTATTCTATTCTACTCTACTTATTCTACTCTATTCTACTCTATTCTACTTACTCTACTCTATTCTATTCTTATTCTATTCTATCTCTATTCTATTCTACTCTATTCTACTCTACTTATTCTACTCTACTCTATTCTATTTCATTTATTCTATTCTATTTCCTATTCTATTCTACTCTACTTACTCTACTCTACTTATTCTATTCTATTCTATTCTATTCTATTCTATTCTATTCTATTCTATTTTAATTTATTCTATTCTATTCTATTCTATTCTATTCTATTCTATTCTATTCTATTCTATTCTATTCTATTCTATTCTATTCTATTCTATTCTATTCTATTCTATTCTATTCTATTCTATTCTATTCTATTCTATTCTATTCTATTCTATTCTATTCTATTCTATTCTATTCTATTCTATTCTATTCTATTCTATTCTATTCTATTCTACTCTATTCTATTCTATTCTATTCTACTCTATTCTATTCTTTTCTATTCTATTCTTATTCTATTCTATTCTACTTATTCTATTCTATTCTTTTCTATTCTATTCTATTGTATTCTACTCTACTCTACTCTATTCTATTCTATTTATTCTATTCTATTCTATTCTATTCTACTCTATTCTACTTATTCTACTCTATTCTATTTATTCTATTTATTCTATTCTACTCTACTCTATTCTATTTTAATTTATTCTATTCTATTCTATTCTATTTTAATTTATTCTACTCTATTCTATTCTATTCTATTCTACTTATTCTATTCTATTCTCTATTCTATTCTTTTCTATTCTATTCTATTTCATTCTATTCTATTCTACTCTACTCTACTTACTCTACTCTACTCTACTCTATTCTATTCTATTCTATTCTACTT
This sequence comes from Hoolock leuconedys, assembly GCA_023748175.1. Lineage (NCBI taxonomy): Eukaryota > Metazoa > Chordata > Mammalia > Primates > Hylobatidae > Hoolock > Hoolock leuconedys. The sequence continues at coordinate 9,739 of JAKGGE010000292.1, read as the reverse complement.
ATTCTATTCTATTTATTCTATTCTATTCTTTTCTATTCTATTCTACTCTATTCTATTCTACTCTATTCTACTTATTCTATTCTATCTATTCTATTCTTTTCTATTCTATTCTAATTTATTCTATTCTATCTCTATTCTATTGTATTCTATATTCTCTATTCTATTCTATTTTATTCTATTCTACTTATTCTATTCTTATTCTATTCTATTGTATTCTATTCTATTGTATTCTATTCTATTCTATTCTATTCTATTGTATCTATTCTACTTATTCTACTCTACTCTATTCTATTCTAATTTATTCTATTCTATTTTATTCTATTCTATTCTATTGTATTCTATTCTATTTCATTCTATTCTATTCTATTCTACTCTATTCTATTTTAATTTATTCTATTCTTATTCTATTCTATTCTACTCTACTCTATTCTATTCTATTCTATTCTTTTCTACTCTATTCTATTTTACTCTATTCTACTCTTATTCTATTCTATTCTATCTCTATTCTATTCTCTATTCTATTCTATTCTATTTTACTCTATTCTACTCTATTCTATTCTCTATTCTATTGTATTCTATTCTATTTCATTTATTCTATTCTATTCTTTTCTATTCTATTTTATTCTATTCTACTCTACTCTATTCTACTCTACTCTATTCTATTCTATTCTATTTTATTCTATTTTATTCTATTTCATTTATTCTATTTTACTCTATTCTACTCTATTCTATTCTATTTTACTCTATTCTATTCTACTTACTCTACTCTACTCTATTCTATTCTATTCTACTCTATTCTACTCTTATTCTATTCTACTCTATTGTATTCTATTCTATTTTATTCTATTTTATTCTATTTTATTCTATTCTATTTTAATTTATTTTATTCTATTCTATTCTATTCTATTCTTATTCTATTCTATTTTACTCTATTCTATTCTATTGTATTCTATTCTATTCTTATTCTATTCTATTCTAATTTATTCTATTCTACTCTACTCTACTCTACTCTATTCTATTTTACTCTATTCTACTCTATTCTATTCTATTCTATTTATTTATTCTATTCTATTTTAATTTATTCTACTTATTCTATTCTACTCTATTCTATTCTATCTTATTCTATTCTATTTTAATTTATTCTATTTTATTCTATTCTACTTATTCTATTTTATTCTATTTTATTCTATTTTATTCTATTCTATTCTATTTATTTTATTCTATTTTATTCTATTCTTATTCTATTCTACTCTACTCTATTCTATTCTACTTATTCTATTCTTTATTCTATTCTACTCTACTCTATTCTACTCTACTCTATTCTATTCTATTCTATTCTATTTATTCTATTTATTCTATTCTATTCTACTCTACTCTACTCTACTCTAATTTATTCTACTCTACTCTATTCTATTCTATTCTATTCTTATTCTATTCTATTCTATTCTACTTATTCTATTCTATTTTATTCTATTCTATTCTATTCTACTCTACTCTACTCTACTCTACTCTATTCTATTCTATTCTAATTTATTCTATTCTATTCTATTCTATTCTACTTATTCTACTCTACTCTATTCTATTCTATTCTATTCTATTCTATTCTATTTTATTCTATTCTACTTATTCTATTTTATTCTATTCTACTCTATTCTATTCTATTCTAATTTATTCTATTTTATTCTATTTTATTCTATTCTATTCTATTCTAATTTATTCTATTTTATTTATTCTATTTCCTACTCTATTCTATTCTACTTATTCTATTCTATTCTCTATTCTATTCTATTCTATTCTACTTATTCTATTCTATTTTATTCTATTTCATTTATTTTATTTATTCTATTCTAATTTATTCTATTCTATTCTATTTTATTTATTCTATTCTATTTTATCTATTCTATTTATTCTATTCTATTTCATTTATTTTATTTATTCTATTCTATTCTATTCTATTCTAATTTATTCTATTTTATTCTATTTTATTCTATTCTACTCTACTCTATTCTATTCTATTCTACTTATTCTATTCTACTCTACTCTATTCTACTCTATTCTACTCTATTCTATTCTATTTTATTCTATTTTATTCTATTTCCTATTCTATTCTATTCTATTCTATTCTATTCTAATTTATTCTATTCTATTTTATTCTATTTCCTATTCTATTCTACTTATTCTATTCTATTACTTATTCTATTCTATTCTATTCTATTCTATTCTATTCTATTTCCTATTCTATTCTACTTATTCTATTCTAATTTATTCTATTCTACTCTATTCTACTCTATTCTACTCTTATTCTATTCTATTCTAATTTATTCTATTTTATTCTATTTTATTCTATTCTATTTCCTATTCTATTCTATTGTATTCTATTCTATTCTATTTCCTATTCTATTCTATTTTATTCTATTTTATTCTATTCTATTCTATTCTATTCTATTTTATTCTATTTTATTCTATTCTATTCTATTCTATTTTATTCTATTCTATTTTATTCTACTCTATTCTATTCTAATTTATTCTATTCTACTTATTCTATTCTATTCTATTCTATTTTATTCTATTTTATTCTATTCTATTTTATTCTATTCTATTCTATTCTCTATTCTATTCTATTCTATTTTACTCTATTCTATTCTATTTTACTCTATTCTATTCTATTGATTCTATTCTATTCTATTCTCTATTGATTCTATTCTATTGATTCTATTCTATTCTATTTTATTCTATTCTACTCTATTCTATTCTCTATTCTATTCTTATTCTATTCTATTCTTTTCTATTCTATTTTATTCTATTTTATTCTATTTCATTCTATTCTATTCTATTCTATTTCATTCTATTCTATTCTACTCTATTCTATTCTACTCTATTCTATTCTCTATTCTATTCCTATTCTATTCTATTCTACTCTATTCTATTCTATTGTATTCTATTCTATTCTATTCTCTATTCTATTCTATTGTATTCTATTCTATTTCATTCTATTCTATTCTTATTCTATTCTATTCTACTCTATTCTATTCTATTCTATTCTATTCTATTCTACTCCTATTCTATTTCATTCTATTCTATTCTATTCTATTCTATTCTCTATTCTATTGTATTCTATTCTATTCTATTTTATTCTATTTTATTCTATTTCATTCTATTCTATTCTACTCTACTCTATTCTATTCTATTCTCTATTCTATTCTATTCTACTTATTCTATTTCATTCTATTCTATTTTATTCTATTTCATTCTATTCTATTCTATTTTAATTTATTCTATTTCATTCTATTCTATTTCCTATTCTATTCTACTCTACTCTACTCTATTCTATTCTACTTATTCTACTCTACTCTATTCTATTCTATTCTACTCTACTCTATTCTATTTCATTCTATTCTATTTTATTCTATTCTTATTCTATTCTATTGTATTCTATTCTATTCTACTTATTCTATTCTATTCTATTCTATCTCTATTCTATTTCATTCTATTCTATTCTTTTCTATTCTATTCTAATTCTATTTTATTCTATTCTATTCTTATTCTATTCTATTCTATTCTATTCTATTCTATTCTATTCTATTCTATTTTATTCTATTCTATTCTACTCTACTCTATTCTATTCTATTGTATTCTATTCTATTTCCTATTCTATTCTATTCTATTCTACTTATTCTATTCTACCTATTTTATTCTATTTTATTCTATTTCCTATTCTATTCTATTGATTCTATTCTATTTTATTCTATTCTACTCTATTCTATTTCCTATTCTATTCTATCTCTATTCTATTTTATTCTATTCTATTTCATTCTATTCTATTCTACTTATTCTATTCTATTTCCTATTCTATTCTATTTTATTCTATTCTATTCTATTCTATTTCATTCTATTCTATTCTATTCTATTCTATTCTATTCTACTCTATTCTATTCTTTTCTATTCTATTCTATCTCTATTCTATTCTATTCTATTCTATTCTACTCTACTCTACTCTACTCTACTCTATTCTATTCTAATTTATTCTATTCTATTCTACTTATTCTATTCTATTTTATTCTATTCTACTCTATTCTATTTTATTCTATTCTATTCTACTCTATTCTATTCTTATTCTATTCTACTTATTCTATTCTATTTTAATTTATTCTATTTTATTCTATTCTATTTTATTCTATTTTATTCTATTCTACTTACTCTATTCTATTTTAATTTATTCTACTTATTCTATTCTATTTTAATTTATTCTATTTTATTCTATTCTATTTTATTCTATTTTATTCTATTCTACTTTTTCTATTCTATTTTATTCTATTTTATTCTATTTTATTCTATTCTTATTCTATTCTACTTATTCTATTCTATTCTTATTCTATTCTTATTCTATTCTATTCTATTCATTGTATTCTATTCTATTTTATTCTATTCTACTCTATTCTATTCTCTATTCTATTTTAATTTATTCTATTCTATTCTATTTCCTATTCTATTCTATTTTAATTTATTCTACTCTATTCTACTCTATTCTATTTCATTCTATTCTATTCTACTTATTCTATTCTATTCTATCTCTATTCTATTCTATTCTATTCTATTCTATTCTATTCTATTCTATTTTATTCTATTCTATCTCTATTCTATTCTATTCTATTTTATTCTATTCTATTTTATTCTATTCTAATTTATTCTATTCTACTTATTCTATTCTATTCTATTCTACCTTATTCTATTCTATTCTATTTCATTCTATTCTATTCTACTTATTCTATTCTACTTATTCTATTCTATTTCATTCTATTCTATTTCCTATTCTATTCTACTTATTCTATTCTATTCTATTCTATTCTAATTTATTCTATTCTTTTCTATTCTATTCTATTCTATTCTACTTATTCTATTCTAATTTATTCTATTTTATTCTATTCTACTTACTCTACTCTATTCTATTTTATTTTATTCTATTCTATTCTACTCTATTCTATTCTACTTATTCTATTCTATTCTATTCTATTGTATTCTATTCTATTTTATTCTATTCTAATTTATTCTAATTTATTCTATTCTATTTTATTCTATTCTAATTTATTCTATTCTACTCTATTCTACTCTACTCTATTCTATTTTATTTTATTCTATTTTATTCTATTCTATTTTATTCATTCTATTTTATTTTATTCTATTCTATTCTATTCTACTTATTCTATTCTATTCTATTTCATTTATTCTATTCTATTCTATTCTATTCTATTCTAATTTATTCTATTCTATTTTATTCTATTCTATTGTATTCTATTCTATTTTATTCTATTCTAATTTATTCTATTTCATTCTATTCTATTCTACTTATTCTATTCTATTTCCTATTCTATTCTATTTCCTATTCTATTCTATTCTATTCTAATTTATTCTATTCTATTGTATTCTATTTCATTCTATTCTATTCTCTATTCTATTCTACTTATTCTACTCTATTCTATTCTATTGTATTCTATTCTATTCTCTATTCTATTCTATTCTATTCTACTTATTCTATTCTTTTCTATTCTATTTTATTATTCTAATTTATTCTATTCTATTCTACTTATTCTATTCTATTTTATTCTATTCTATTCTATTCTATTTCCTATTCTATTCTACTTATTCTATTCTATTTCATTCTATTCTATTCTATTCTATTCTAATTTATTCTATTTTATTCTATTTCCTTCTATTCTATTTTATTCTATTCTACTCTATTCTATTTCCTATTCTTTTCTATTCTATTTTATTCTACTCTTACTCTATTCTATTTCATTCTATTCTATTCTATTCTACTTATTCTATTCTACTCTACTCTACTCTACTCTATTCTACTCTACTCTACTCTACTCTATTCTACTCTATTCTACTCTTATTCTATTCTATTCTCTATTCTATTTTATTTTACTCTACTCTATTCTACTCTACTCTACTCTATTCTATTCTCTATTCTATTTTACTCTATTCTATTCTATTTTCTATTCTATTCTATTTTATTCTATTTCCTATTCTATTCTAATTTATTCTATTCTACTCTATTCTACTCTTATTCTATTCTACTCTACTCTATTCTATTCTATTCTACTTATTCTATTCTATTTTATTCTATTCTATTGATTCTATTCTATTCTACTCTATTCTAATTGATTCTATTCTATTTTACTCTATTCTATTCTACTTATTCTATTCTAATTTATTCTATTCTACTCTATTCTATTCTATTCTATTTCCTATTTTACTCTATTCTATTCTATTCTTATTCTATTTCATTCTATTCTAATTTATTCTATTTTATTCTATTCTATTCTATTTTATTCTATTTTATTCTACTCTATTCTATTCTACTTATTCTATTCTACTCTTATTCTATTCTATCTCTATTCTATTCTATCTCTATTCTATTTATTCTACTTATTCTATTGTATTCTATTCTATTCTATTTCCTATTCTATTCTAATTTATTCTATTTTATTCTATTCTATTGATTCTATTCTATTTTATTCTATTCTATTTTATTCTATTCTATTCTATTTTATTCTATTCTATCTCTATTCTATTCTCTATTCTATTCTACTCTTATTCTATTCTACTCTATTCTACTCTTTCTCTATTCTATTCTTATTCTATTCTATTCTACTTATTCTATTCTATTCTATTGATTCTATTCTATTTTATTCTACTCTATTCTATTTTATTCTATTTTATTCTACTCTACTCTATTCTATTCTATTCTATTGATCCTATTCTATTCTACTTATTCTATTCTATTCTATTCTAATTTATTCTACTTATTCTATTCTATTCTATTCTATTCTACTTATTCTATTCTATTTTAATTTATTCTATTCTATTGGATTCTATTCTTTTCTATTCTACTCTTATTCTACTCTATTCTATTCTATTCTTATTCTATTTTAATTTATTCTACTATTCTATTCTACTCTACTCTATTCTATTCTATTCTATTCTATACTATTCTATTTTAATTTATTCTATTCTATTTTACTCTATTCTATTTTAATTTATTCTACTCTTACTCTACTCTACTTACTCTACTCTATTCTATTTTAATTTATTCTATTGATTCTATTCTTTTCTCTCTTATTCTATTCTATTTTAATTTATTCTATTGATTCTATTCTATTTCATTTATTCTATTCTATTTATTCTATTTTAATTTATTCTATTTTAATTATTCTATTTCATTTACTTTATTCTATTCTATTTCATTTATTTATTCTATTCTATTCTATTCTATTCTATTCTATTTTATTCTATTCTACTCTACTTATTCTATTTTATTCTATTCTACTCTAATTTATTCTATTTCCTATTCTATTCTATTCTATTCTATTTATTCTATTTCATTTATTCTATTTATTCTATTCTATTCTATTCTATTTTATTCTATTCTTATTCTATTCTAATTTACTCTACTCTACTTACTCTATTCTATTCTACTCTACTTATTCTATTCTACTCTTACTCTACTCTATTCTATTTTATTCTATTCTATTCTATTCTTTTCTATTCTATTTATTTATTCTATTGATTCTATTCTATTGATTCTATTTTACTCTATTCTATTTTACTCTATTCTATTTTATTCTATTCTTTTCTATTCTACTTATTCTATTTCATTTACTTATTCTATTTCATTTATTTATTCTATTCTATTCTTTTTCTATTCTACTCTACTTATTCTACTCTATTCTATTTTAATTTATTCTACTTATTCTATTTTAATTTATTCTATTCTACTTCATTTATTCTATTCTATCTCTACTCTACTCTATTCTATTCTATTCTATCTCTATTCTATTCTATCTCTATTCTATTCTATTTTAATTTATTCTATTCTATTTTAATTTATTCTACTTATTCTACTCTACTTCATTTATTCTATTCTACTTCATTTATTCTATTCTACTTCATTTATTCTATTTTATTCTATTCTACTCTTATTCTATTCTACTCTAATTTATTCTATTCTATTCTATTCTACTTATTCTATTTTACTCTACTTATTCTACTCTTATTCTATTCTATCTTATTCTATTTTACTCTATTCTATTTTATTCTACTCTACTCTATTCTATTCTATCTTATTCTATTTTAATTTATTCTATTCTATTCTATTTTATTCTATTCTATCTCTATTCTATTCTATTCTATTGATTTTATTCTATTTTATTCTATTGATTCTATTCTATCTTATTCTATTCTACTTCATTTATTCTATTCTATTCTATTCTATTTTATTCTATTCTACTTCATTTATTCTATTTTATTCTATTTCCTTTTTCTATTCTATTGATTCTATTCTATTGTATTCTATTCTATTGTTCTAGTATATTCTAATTTATTCTATTCTATTCTATTCTAATTTATTCTATTCTACTCTTATTCTATTCTATTCTATTCTATTCTAATTTATTCTATTCTACTTATTCTATTCTAATTTATTCTACTTATTCTATTCTAATTTATTCTATTCTACTTATTCTACTCTATTCTATTCTATCTCTATTCTATTCTATTCTACTTATTCTATTCTACTCTTATTCTATTCTATTATTCTATTCTACTCTATTCTATTTTATTTTATTTTATTTCATTTATTCTACTCTTACTCTATTCTATTTTATTTTATTTCTAATTTATTCTACTTATTCTATTCTACTTATTCTATTCTAATTTAATTTATTTCTATTCTAATTTATTCTATTTCATTTATTTTATTTATTCTATTCTACTTATTCTATTCTATTCTATTCTATTCTATTTCATTTATTTTACTTATTCTAATTTATTCTACTTATTCTACTTATTTTATTCTATTTTATTCTATTCTATTCTATTCTATTCTACTCTACTTCTACTTATTCTATTCTATTCTATTTTATTTTATTTCATTTATTTTATTCTATTTCTATTTTATTTTATTTTATTTCATTTATTTTACTTATTCTAATTTATTCTATTCTTATTCTATTCTACTTATTCTATTCTACTCTACTCTATTCTATTTCCTATTCTATTCTAATTTATTCTATTCTAATTTATTCTATTCTAATTTATTCTACTTCTACTTATTCTATTCTATTGTATTCTATTCTAATTTATTCTATTCTATTCTATTCTATTCTATTCTATTCTACTCTATTCTACTTCTATTTATTTCATATTCTACTCTATTCTATTCTAATTTATTCTATTCTAATTTATTCTATTCTATTTTATTCTACTTATTTTATTCTTATCCTATTCTATTCTATTGTATTTCCATAGTCTATTCTATTCTATTCTAATTTATTCTATTCTAATTTATTCTATTCTATTCTGTTTATTCTATTCTATTATTTTATTTATTCTATTCTATTCTATTCTAATTTATTCTATTCTACTCTATTCTATTCTATTATTTTACTTCATTTATTTCCCATTTATTCTTATTCTATTCTTCTATTCTATTTTATTTATTTATTTATTTATTTATTTTACTTTGTTACCTAGGTTGAATGTAGTGGTACCTATGTTCGTTTTACATTTATATATTATTTCATTTATTCTATTCTATTTTTTTCTATTCTATTCTATTATTTTATTTATTTATTTCTATTTATTTTATTCTATTCTATTTTATTCTATTTATTTCATTTATTCTATTTATTTCATTTATTCTATTTATTTATTTCATTTATTCTACTTACTTACTTGT
>JAKGGE010000958.1:0-19985 GCA_023748175.1 Hoolock leuconedys | reverse complement strand
ATTTCTATTCTATTCTAGCTTTACTCTATTTCTACTTACGTTAATTTACTCTATTACTCATTTATTCTACTTACTTTATTTCATTTGATTGTATTTATATATTCTAGATATTATATATTCTACTACTTGTAATTTCCAATTCATTTACTGTATCTTCTATTTTACTTCATTTATTTCCCATTTATTCTTATTCTATTCTTCTATTCTATTGTATTTTTTTTTAAATATTTATTCACTTTGTTACCTAGGTTGAATGTAGTGGTACCTATGTTCGTTTTACATTTATATATTATTTCATTTATTCTATTCTGTTTATTCTATTCTATTCTATTTCCCATTTCCATTGCACTCTTACTTATGTTGTTTCATTCTATAATTTATTCTTTTCTATTTTCTTTCTATTCTTGCTTTTGTCACTTTGTTTACTTCTACTTTCATTTACAAGTAGCATTTTACTCTCGCATTTACTTTCATTTTACTTACTTCATTTACTTCTCTTATTCATTTCTTTATTCTACTTACTTACTTGTACTTATATATTCCTGATCTCTATGACTTTGAAACAACTGGCTTTGCCACTACTTCAACAACAGCTGGTTTATGATGTTATGACAACAATGCCAACAAGAATTCTTGAGAGACTATTTTAGACCCTGCTCAGTCTTTTACTCAGGCTTCTGATGATCACCTCTATGTTGTTCAGCATGCTATAATGTTTGTTGATCTTAAGTAGAAGTGGGGACTGAAATGTTGAATGTGACCTAATCCCATGCTTCTAGAAAAAGTGGTGGTTAAGAAAACCCTAAACTCTTTTGTGTTCTCCTGTATCTATAAACCCCGTTTCCCTTTCTTTTGAGACATTCTCATTAACTGCACAGCTTGGATAAAATAAATTTTAATTGCCTATTGTACACTGACTTTGACAATACCATTCTTACCTCTTAAATATAGTCCGGTGGCTTGGTTCATTACCTAGGAACAACTATTTTACATAAATTGTGACAGTTTTTCTTCTACCAAGACTCAATATTTAGATTTTTGACCTAAGAATTTAAATATAAATATGCAAAGACCACTTCTCAGCCTCAATGCTCCTAAGGAATGATCTGAAAATCACTTTTCTTGGAAAGATTCTGCCAACATGTGGAATATAAAGATAGCAAGTCTACGTTTTTCAATAAGTTTTATGCATCATATAAAACAGTTGGCAATACATGAAGAAAAAAACAACATGTCTGCTGAACATGAGGATCAATAAATTTGATTGCTGAGCACTACCAATGGGATCCACATTTCCTAAAAGTCCTGGAGTAAACGGGGTAATGTCATATATTGCCTGTCTTAGTCAGCTCAGGCAGCTATAACAAAATAATCACTCATAGACTGGGTGGCTTAAACAATGAACGCTGATTTCCTGCAGTTCCAAAACCTGAGAAATCCAGGATCATGCAAGGAAGATTTGCAAGGATAGGCCCATTTCTGGTATGTGGATGGCCACTCCCTGTTTCAATTTCAGGTGGCAGAGAGAGGAGACTTTGGCCTTCTTTTCTTCTTGGTGAGGGTGCTAATTCCACTCATGACTTCACTCTCCTGACCTCATCTAAACCTATTAAAGCCTCACAGATGCCCCATCTCAAATACCATCACAGTAGAGATTAGGCCTTCAAGATATGAATTTCACAGGCATACAAAGTTCAGTCCACAGCATCATGATGAAGTCTGGTTCATACCTCAGCAGACATCTTACTACTATGTGCTATGGATTTGAATTCTGTCCCCTAATAAAGATATGCCGGAGTGTTAACTCCCAGCACCTCAGAATGTGACATAATTTAGAGATAGGGTCTTTACAGAGCTCATCAAGTTAAAATGAGTTCCATACGGTGGGCTCTAATCCAATGACTAATGTCCTTTTTTTTTTTCTTTGAGACAGAGTCTACTTGTCACCAGTAGTTGGAGTGTGCAGTGGCATGATCTCAGCTCACTGCAACGTCTGCCTCCTGGGTTCAAGCGATTCTCCTGCCTCATTCTGAGTAGAAATAGCTGGAACTATAGGCATGCACCACCATACTCTAGCTAATTTTTATTATTTTGTGAGACAAGTTTCACCATGTTGGCCAGGGCTTGTCCTCGAACCTCTGGCCTCAAGTGATCCTGCCTCTCAGCCTCCCAGCTGGGATTGCAGGTGTGAGCCATTGTGCCCAGCAATGACTAATGTCCTTTTAAAATGGAAAAATCTGGACACAGACAGACATGTTAGAGGAAAAAAATGATATGGAGAGACATAGGGAGAAGACAACCATCTACAAGCCAAGGAGAAGGGACCCAGAACAATCTTTTCCTTGTAGCCTCAGAAGGAACCAAACCTGCCAACACCATGATTTTGGACTTTGACTCCAGAACTGTGAAACAATGCATTTCTGTTGTTTGAGCCACCCAGTTTGTGGTACTTTGTTACAGAGCCCTAGCAAACCAATACACTGGATAACCTTTTTGAGCAATATATTATTAAACTCTTTAAGTTTTAGTTTCCTTTATATGATAAATGAGACAGTATGCATCTCATAAACTGGTTGTAAAATTAATATGAAAACGTAAGAGCCTGGGACTTGTAATTGCTCAATAAAATAACTAATGGTTATTAATAAATAAGATTATCATGGCTATTTACTTGATTCAGAGGGTACCTGCTGAAATACTAGGTTGGTGCAAAATAATTGTGGTTTTTGTCATTTTAATAAGATCAACAAATAAGATGATTAATAATCACAGTCATCTCTATCCTCCTTCACATCTTCACCGCCACTATTTGAGAACTTAAGTGTCAGACACTGCACTAATTATTTTGTATGTTCTTATTGTCTTATTTTTCTTTTCTTTGAGATGGAGTCTTGCTCTGTTGCCCAGGCTGGAGTGCAATGGCATGATCTCGGCTCACTGCAACCTCCGCCTCCTGGGTTCAAGTGATTCTCCTGCCTAAGCCTCCTGAGTAGCTGGGATTATAGGCGCCCACCACCACACTCGCCTAATTTTTGTATTTTTAGTAGAGACAGGGTTTCACCATGTTGGTCAGGGTGGTCTGGAACTCCTGACCTCATGATCTAGCTGCCTTGGCCTCCCAAAGTGCTGGGATTACAGGCATGAGCCACTGTGCCCCGCCCAGGACGTGTTCTCACACTTCCAATAAACCCTGCAATTCTAGGCATTATCTTCTTTTACATATGGGGGAAACTAGAGCTTACATTAGTTGTTGGTCAAATTAAGACTTCTCGTAAGTAGCAAAGTTAAAATAGAAACAATGCCTGGTGTGGAGGCTCACACCTGTAATCCCAACACTTTAGGAGGCCAAGTCTGAAGGGATTTCTTGAGGCTAGAGCTTGATCAGCCTGGGGCAACATAGCAAGACTCTGTCTCTAAAAACAATTTTGTAATAGCTGGGCAGCTGTAGGGGACCTGTAGTCCCAGCTACTCAGGAGGCTGAGGTGAGAGAATGGATTGAGTCCTGGAGTTCGAAGCTACAGTGAGTCATGATTATACCACTGCACTACTCCAGCCTAGGTGACAGAGCAAGACCCTGTCTCAAAAAAAAAAAAAATGTGGCATTTGATGCCAAAGCATGCATTACACTGCTCTGCCCAGGACAACATTTCTATTTTAGAAACATTAAAGAAAACCGTAACACGAACCCTACCGGGATCTCTTTCATGCAATGTCATAGGATTTAATTTGTTAATTCATTTTGGATATCTCCGCTATAGATAACTTTTTGCATTTCTGTTGGTTCTTTTGACTACTCTATTGCACACCACAATTGTGCAGTACATTTTGGAGCTTATGTGTTGTGTTGATGGATTTTTCTGGGATAATACTTTCTACAAATGTGACGGATATGCAATTCGAGGCTTTGTAAATTAACCTCAGTGACACACTCTGAGCCTCACAGATGAATAATCAAAAGAATGTTTCACCAACATACTGAGGGGAAGGAACTATACAAATAAAGAAAGCAAATACAGAGAGTTCTTATAATTTATTTACTTGCATTTTACTTAGAAATTTCTGAGACAGTTCAAATTGTGACTCTCTCGTAGATGTTCTATATAGTGGTTTCCAGAGTGTGGTCTGACCAGCAGCATCAGCACTGGAGTCAACATCACATTGAACTTCTAGAAATGCAGATTATTGAACTAATACACTCACCACCCTTGTAGCCTAGTGAATCAGAAACTCTGTGGGTTGCAGGGCACAAATTTCTGTTTAAACAAGCACTCTGGGAATCTTGATGCTGAACTTTCTCTAGAACCATAGATCACACAATCGCTCCAGAGTCCCATCCTTCCTTTTTCTGCTGGCTTGTATTGCTTTTTTAAAAAGGGTATGTACTTCCTGGAGTCTAAGGTACCCTCATTCTCCTTCTCTTGCAACATTTTCTCATTGACTAGGCTATGGATAGGAAGGAAGAGTGGTCAGTTAAAGCTTATTTTTCTCATATAATAGATTAAATCTCAAAATAAAAAATCTGGAAAGAGTCTCTATAATTTTCCTTTACAAAACTTTTTTATCTTGAAATAATTATGATTGACAGGAAATTCTAAAAAAGTACATGACAAAGCATTTTATACCTCCTGTGAATCCATAATTCACAGGACAAGAGTACAATGTTATTATTTTTCCCAATAGTAACATCTTGCCAAACTACACTTCAATATCATAACCAAATATTTACAGCCCTACAGAATCCACCAAAATAGGTTTTCCTGGTCTTATATGCACTCATATGTGTATGTGTGTGTTTGTGTGTGTATTTGGTTCCATCAAATGTTATCAATACATATGTAGATTCACGTGAACACCAGCAATGAGGATAGATAGCTTCCTCACCAGGATCCCTGGTGCAACATTTTATGGACACACACACCTCCCTCCCTCCTCTACTCTCTGACCCCTGGAAACTACTAATCTGTTCATTTCTATACTTTTTGTCATTTCAAGAATATTATATAAATAAAATCACATCATATGAAATCTTTTGTGATTGGCTTATTTTAGTTAGCACAGTTCCCTTTGAAATTCATCCATGGTTTTGTCTGTATCAATAGGCTCATTCCTTTTGCATTGCTTCATATAGTATGTCATAGTAGCTGTGCTACAGTTTGTTTAACCAGTCACTGATCTAAGGATATTTGGGTTGTTTCCTGTTTGGGGCTTTACAAATAAAACAGCTATGAATATTCATATACAGGTTTTTACTGAGTCTAAGTTTTATTTCTTTCTGGGATAAATGTCCAAGAGCTAACTGCTGAATCATATGGTAAATACATGTTTAGTTTTATAAGAAACAAGCAAATTGTTTACAGATACCATTTTACATTTCCATCAACAATGTATGAGTGATCCGTTTCTCCCACATCCTCTCCAGCAATTGGTATTATTACTCCTTGTTACTTTAGCCATCCTGATAGGCAGACAGTGCTATCTCTCATTGTTTTAATTTGCATATTCCTAATGGCTAATGTTATTGAACATCTTTTCATGTGCTTATTTTCCATTCAGTATATCATCTTTTGCAAAATTTCCGTTTATGTCTCTTGCCCATTTTCCTAATTCGATTGTTTTAATTTTACTGTGGAGTTTTGAGAGTTCTTTATACTCTAGGTACAAAAATCTTCTTGAATATGTGGTTGGCAAATATTTTCCCGCCTGTAGATTTCTTTAATTTTTACACAGGGTCTCTTACAGAACAAAAGTTTTAATTCTTGATGAGGTCCCAGTTGATTAAAATGAATTTTTAAATTCATTGAAATTCATTTTAAAATTCATTGAAATTCATTTAAGGATTCATTTAAATGAAAATGAATCATACTTTTAGTATCAAGTCCAGAAGTTATTCACCTAGCTTTAGGTCCTCATCATTTCTCCTGTTTGTTTCCTAAAGTTTTATTGCTTAACATTTTATGTTTAAGTCTGTAATCAATTCTTTGAGTTAATTTCTTGCATAAGATGTGAGAAATGAATTTAGCACCTTTTTTTTTTTTTGCCTTTGATATCCAATTGCTCCAGTATTTTTAAAGCTCATCTTTCCTCCATTGAATTACTTTTGCATTTTTGTCAAACTCAGAGTTAGGCATATTTGTTTGTTCTTACTTTAAATTAAGCTTGTTTTAGATTAAGCTTTTAAAAAATAAATTGCTATATCCTAAGAAATTCTACTGCCTGTTTCATCAGATTTTAGGAGGTGGGTGAAGAAACCAAGGAATAGAGAGTTTAAGAGGCTTATTCTGGCCACACATAGCTAACAATAAGTTGAAGAACAACCAAAATTGGAAAACGATTAATTTCTAGAATAGTCTTTTCCCCTTCACCTCTGTGTTTTCTCCTCCAGTTGCCAAGTTTCTGCGAAAAGTATGTTCCTGTTAAGGAGTAAATAGCATCTCCCTGTTCAATCTGTGGCACATCCTCAGCCTGGTCACTGTTTTTGCTGCCAAGTTCAGTGATTTCTGTAGGACCTACCATGAATTCTACCAAATTTAAATAAAAACTCTTATCTTAATGTAATGATTTAAAATTACAAATTAATTAAAGGAAACTGGGAGAAGTAATGTAAGTTTCTGAACAACAATAAAAGTGGATATAGTACAACTGATAACTTTGTCATCTCTACAAGCAAATGATTGCATGACTCCAGAAGCAGCCTATCAGTTTGTTGATTACTGCTGCCCCCAAGACTATGCAAGAACGGTATCCTTTCTCTCCCTTCAGCCAAGGACACCTGAGTTTCAGTAGTCTTAATACTTGACCTTTGATACTTCTAATAGTGGTGACACACTATGCTGATAGAGGAAATGAGTTTTACCCTTCCTAAAGGGTTTTTTTGTAAAGAGTCTCTCTGTTTTCCAGGCTGGAGTGTATAACAATCTTGGCTCGCTGCAACGCCCGCCTCCCGTGTTCAAGCCGCATTCTCCTGCCCCACTCCTCCCGAGTAGCTGGGACTACAGGTACGTGCCACCAAGCCCGGCTAACTTTTTAGTAGAGACAGGGTTTCACCATTTTGGCCAGGCTGGTCTCAAGAACTCCTGAACTCCAGGTAATCCGCCTCAAATTGCTGGGATTACAGGCATGAGCCACCGCTGCCTCGCCCCTCCTAAAGGATTTTTAATTTTTGAGTAAGCATTGTGATTATACCTATATTTATTTCCCTCACCGACTACACACTGAATCAGATAGCCCCAGGGAGCAAAACCGACAAGAAAGCTTTATTTTTTTCAAACTGAAACCACAGTAATTGACTTTGGTAAAGATAACCCTACTTTGGCAATTGCTGTATTTGTTTGCAAATTTGCAGAGTGTTTATTTTTTCCATGGATATTTGCCTGGATATGTATCGCAGGCTTTCAAAGATATCTTATGAACAATTAGTGAATTGCTTAAATAAAATGCATATGAAAAACTCATGGAAGTAACTATAAGTCATTGATTCTGAAAATTAACATAGCCAAGCTGAACAGTCCAAGCCCAAGTCAAAAACGAAATGATGACAATAACCAGAAAGACTCAGTGAAAACCAAAAGAGGCAGTAAGAAACCATAAGCTGTGGTTTCAATTGATGCTTCTAGGTGGTAAGCAGATCCACTTGTCAACTCATAACTCAGTGCTTATTGTCTACTTAATAGACTAATAAAATAGAATCCTCCGTAGCAGAAAAGACTTTTACATAATTTATCTCTGGAAAACACAATCACCTTCTCTCATTCAAAACTGCCTGACTAGGAAAATAAGTTAGCTTTGTGTGCCCTTGCAGTCCACCAAATCACAGAAAAAAAAAACCCTCAAATGCAATGTAAAGTTTCAGAGCAAAGCATTAGAAGTAGTTAAGAGATGTGGGTAAAGAACGTAATAAAATGGACCCAGAAAAAAGCAATTTTCTGGTTTTCATTATGTTCCAGGGGATGCTGGAAATTATAGCAATGCAGGGCTAATACAAAACTCGAAAGAAAGTGACATGGTAAATGAAGTCTTTCACGAAATATATATCTAGAAACATACAGAGCTTTGCAATATGTTTTGCTCTCTTCAAGAACTTGGAAAATTTGGGGAGCTTTACACTGAGTTATTCAGATAAGGGAATGATTAAGGCAGTAGAGGGAATGAAATCCTTTCAAAGATAGATAACAACAATGTATGTGAAGTTCCATTCTGGCACCTGATATAGCGCAGAAAGATTTTAGAAAACAGTTTAAGGAGAGGTGATCCTGAAGCCTAAAAAGGATAGTGTGGTTTGTTTTATTTTTTTTTGTTTTTATTATTGAAGTTTTCTCATTCCCATCTTGAGTGTTGTCTTCATGGTACACTTCTGTTGATCCCAATCGCGGATAGCATCACACTCATCTTTGGAGTCGCTGTACATGAAAAACAGCAGTTGGAGATCTACTTAAGATGCATAAATGCCGTTTCTCACAGGGCTGCATCTGACTGCCAGAATGTTCACATTAGCCGAAGGGGACGGCCAGCAATCCTTCAGGTTAACCAGATTCCCACATTTCTCCTGCTTTCCTTCCTGCCTCTTTTCTCCTCCTCAAGCACCACACATGTTAAGAGAAAGGTACCCTATAAGCTCTGGTCTTATTCCCATGAAGAGGAGCTGAAATGCTTCTTTTTTTTGAGCAATGAGTGTTGAGACAAAGAAAAACAAATTTAATTGCTGCTTTGGAGAGGAAAGTGAACTGATGATTCAATAACCATTTCCATCCCTACTATCCAGACTCCAATTCGTGGCTTAAGGACCAAAAGAACTCACTTTGCCCTTTATGGCACACTCATCTGCATCATCAGTCCAGAAGGGTAATAGCTACTACTCATCAATAAAGTTTAAATTCTTCCCACTCTGTTCAATATTTATGTTATTTTTCACGTTTCTAGAGCAGATATAGTATTGATAGATAGAAAGAAGGAAGTTGTATGCAGCAGGGAGTAGAGGAGAGGAATTTAGAAATTTGTCATTGCCTGTACATTATCATAATTTGATTTTTTTCCAGGTTTGACTTAGGGCTAAATTGTCTCAAAGGCAGAGATACACTTGCAGGGTAAAAGACCTTTTCATTCCAAAAACGATGTCTACTTCAGAAAAGCAAAACAAACACACACACACACATTCACACACACACACACACAATAACATACACACACACAAACAAAACAAAAATCTTAATCTTACGGTGGGAAACAGATTCTGATAGTAGACTCTGTATTTTAGCTCAAAAACATTATACTTAACTTCGCTTCTCAGCCTCACTCAGAGAAGTGAGTTTAGTAATTTCATTTGCTTGGAAGTTGAAATAACAGTTCTGATTCTGAGACTTGATGGCAACAGTCATCAAACATTAATTGTGAATCTGTTAAAATGCAGATATCTATACTAACCATAGGCCCAGTAAGTGATTCATGACTACCTTTGAGAATCACTAACCCCCAAGGTCTCTAAACAGATTTTTGTTAGCCCTGAATTGAGCCAAACTCCCAGAACAAATCTAGATCACTACAATATTTTGAAAGTGTAAACTTTAACCACCTGCACTGAAATGTGAGTGACCAACTATTCCAGTTTGCCTAAGACTGAAAGCTCCTCATGTCCTGGGGAACCCCTAACCCCAGGCAATCCAGAATAAATATTACAATATAAATTCAAAGTCATCTGAAAAACACCACCCGTTAAAATGACCCTCTGGTATCATCCTAGACTTACCAACTATAATGGGATGGGGCTCAGAATTTGTACTTTTTTCCAAGAAGATGCTATTTATGTAAGCAGATGTTTGAGATTCACTGGATATGGAAACTTTGTTAGCCATGACCTTCGCCTATCAGCCACTGGCTCTCCAAACCATACAGCTGCTTTTCTGTTTTGAGAGCCAGAATTTGCACCCTAGGGTAGAGGCAATGGCATAACCAGCTCAATGTAACTCTGCCTCTAGGGTTCAAGCGGGGTCCTCCCACCTCAGTCTCCCAAGTAGCTGAAACTACAGGTTCATGCCCGGTTCTTTTTGTAGAGATTAGGTTTCATCATATTGCCCAGGCTAGTCTCGAACTCCTAGGCTCAAGTGATCCTCCTGCCTTGGCCTCCCAAAGCACTGGGATTACAGGTGTGCAGCATTTGTTTTTCAAACAGTCAATCAGCAGTTCTTTATTAAGGACGAAAACATGTTTCATCCTTCTTTGTCTGGACTTTGAGGGCTCTGACAGGGTGCTGTGCTAACCAGGGAGAAAAAAATACTCAATTAGAACCTACTGCTTGAATGGTTCTAAGACTATTAATTAATTCTTACAACATAATTTGTCCTGGAAAGAAAAATGAGACATTGAATAAAACCCTATGTATGAGATTAAGAATCAAACAGAGGTGGGGTGTGAAGGAGGGAAGATTTCATGAGCAAGAATTAATATAATTAGTATCAGAAAGCAAATATAATGATCACAGACACAGCTGGTCAGTAATGACTCTGGGAACAAACCACATTTCCTCACTTCCAACCTGTTTATTTCACAACCAACAGAGGATGAGTATATCGCTTTTGAGGAGGCCCAGAATTTACATTCTCCATTGACATCCATAATACTTTCTCTGCCACATTTAATATTTTTATTGTGAAGTCACTGTCTTATTCCTTTTGTGGATTTCAACTTTATTCCAAAATCTTGTTAAATTAAATGGGAAGAATATGGAATTTAGAGCAGCAATAATGATTTAATCTAAGTCTACCATTATCTAAAGTTGTGATATTGGACAAGTAACTTTAGCTTATGGGAGGCTCAGTTTTCTAAACTAAAACCTAGATAGCAAACTATTAAGGACGCATTAAATCTGATAATATATATGGAATTGTTGTGAAGGTTAAATCTGAGATATACATGAATGCTTGCCTTATATGCAGAGTATCTAGCCAATGTCAGTGAGAAATCATAGAAGATTTTCCATTGCTCTAAAGAGCTGTTTCTATCCTAGTTTTCTTCATTTTGGTTAAAATTAAGGCCTGTAAATACCTGTGATTAGAGTGTAAATGTACACAAAGGTAGCAGAAATAGAGAAAGATTTGGCAACCTTCAATCTTTCCATAAGTTTTCAGGATCATCTTTATCAATTTCTCCCTTGCATGTAAAATTTCAGTGATAATTCTGTTTATGAATTTCATTTGCAAGCAAAAATCAATACAATAATTTTAATACTTTCACAGTTAAGCCAGTACACACATTTATAAAACTGAAGTTTTGTGGCAAAACTACCACTGAAATGTAACTCCTGACATGTTTCAGACATCTCAATGGTACTTACACACAAAATCCAACTCTTAGGATAGGCTCGTTTATACTAGAACACATAAGGTTTATACTATTCTTTTGAGGCCAGGTGCAATGGCTCGCGCCTGTAATCCCAGCACTTTGGGAGGCTGAGGGGTGGGGTGGGGGGTGGATCACAAGATCAAGAGATCGAGGCCATCCTGGCCAACACGGTGAAACCCCGTCTCTACTAAAAATACGAAAATTAGCTGGGCATGTTGGCTCATGCCTGTAGTCCCAGCTACTCAGGAGGCTGAGGCAGGAGAATCACTTGAACCCGGGAGGCGGAGGTCGCAGTGATCCAAGATCGCGCCACTGCACTCCAGCCTGGGGACAGAGTGAGACTCTGTTTCAAAAGAAAAAATATATATATATATATATATATATATATATATATTTACATTCTTGAGTTATGAGCGACAGTGTATCACTTTATCCCTTCACAGATGTTGCCATCATATATTTGTATACTTTTATATAGCCTTTTCATATGTGAAAGTACATTATTGGTATTTATTTGTAATGTACACTCATGGCTGGGCTGGTAGCTCACGCCTATAGTCCCAAATAATCTGGGGAGGAGGAGGTGGGAGGACTGTTTGTGTCCAGGAGTTCAAGACCAGCCCAGGCAATATAGTAAGACTCTATCTCTACAAGAAACAGGAAGTTTTTCAAAATTAGCCAAGCATGGTGGCACACACCTGTAGTCCCAGCTACTGGGAGGCTGAAGTGGGTGAACAGCTTGAGACTGGAAGGCTGGAGGCTGCAGTGAGCCATAATTGCAGCACTGCACCCAGCCTGGCAACAGGAGGAGACCCCACCCAAAATACTACTACTACTACTAATAATATACACTTCAAAGGAAATGTGAAGTAGTATGCAACTTAAATAAAATGGAGGTAATAAGATAGTATACATAGAAATGCAACTTTATAAGTCATGACTTAAGAGAAGTAAATAAAATTAACTACCATGAATTAGCTATATAATTAGCTTGGTGACCTAGTCATGTAGATAAGAGTAGAAATGATAATGAATTCCATAATTATAATAATATATAAAGAGAATAGATAACAGTTTTACAGGAGAATCCAGCTTTTGGGGAAAAACGTGATAGAAGAAATTAATCATGGAAGTTTTGGCGCAAGGGATCCTGAGTAATGTTAGGCAGTATCTTCAAATGTGTGATATATCAGATATGTGGAAATGGCCATTTTCCTACACCCTTGCTGAAAGTCTGGGATAGAAAGTAAAGACAGAACCCAGTTAAGGAAATTTCAATGACCAGGGGACAGCAAAAATCATCTGAAATGAGAATGTTTGCTAATTCACCTGATATGAGTTACAGGTGGGCCATTTTTCCCCTTTCCCTTGTAGTCTGGGTAGCCAGGTTTCCCTTCCTGTGAAGAAGCACTGCAAAACCAGCAACTCTATGCTGGGATGAATGTACGCCTATCTTTACTCTATCCATTAAATTTTCAGGTCCAATTTTAGAATCGATCTTACTTTTAAATCATGTATTCTTACTTTCTTATTATTCTACATTCTCCTCCCAACATTCTGGGAGGAGGAGGTGGAGGATTGCTTATGCCCAGGAGTTCAAGACCAGCCTAGGCAATATAGTAAGACTCTATCTCTACAAGCAAAACAGGAAATTTAAAAAAAAATTAGCCAAGCATGATGGCACACACCTGTAGTCTCAGCTACTGGGAGGCTGAAATGTAACCTCAGTATCTATAAGATATAGAACAATCAGGAGAAACAAAACAAAACAAAACACTACCCATCTTTGCAATTTGTTGAGCTGTACAGGTGTTTGTAAGATTCCATGAACTTCCTAGAACCACCTTTCTTTGGCATAAGAGCATCTTCAATGATTTGAATCATCAAGTTTTTGAAAAAAATAACCTTAAAGTTTGGTGCAGTGACTCACGCCTGTAATCCCAGCACTTTGGGAGGCTGAGTTGGGAGGATCACTTGAGGTCAGGACTTCGGGAACCAGCTTGGGCAATGGTAACTTCATCTCTAAAATTACAATTGGTTCAGGCATGCGTGTGCATCTGTAGTCCTAGTTACTTGGAAGGCTGAGGTGGGAGGATTACTTGAGCCCGGGAGGTTGAGGCTGCAGTGAGCTGTGATCATGCCACTGCGCCCAGTCTGGGTAATGGAAGAAAGAAAAATAACTTCTAATTTTTTTTTTTTTTTTTTTGAGATGGAGTCTTGATCTGTTGCCCAGGCTGGAGGGCAGTGGTGACCTTCGCTCACTGCAGCCTCCTCACTTCTCAAATTCAATTCTGTCTCAGGTTCCCGAAGTTGTTGAGACTGTGCATGCACGCCACCACGCCCAGCCACTTGTTCGTATTTTTAGTAGAGAAGGGCTTTTCACTATATTGGTCAGGCTGGTCTTGAACTCTGACCTCAGGTAATCCACCCACCTCGGTCTCCCAAAGTGCTAGGATTACAGGTGTGAGCCACTGTGCCCAGCTGAAAACAACTCTTAATTTTAAGTGCCATATTACAAACAAAAAATTTACATTCAAGGTGTAGAAAATCAGAAGATTTGAAACAGCAATATACGCTGTTGTTGAATTAATTCACAATTATTATTAATACCCCCAGAGTATATCAAGCATTCAATTTCCCTTTTTATAAAATATGTCCTACTTTTCCCATGTCAGAATAATAATATAATATGCCCTTTGATCTTGTTTCTACTATTTAACAAAATACATGCATTTCTTTTCAAGTTAATAGTGTTCTATAAAATATATAAATTTATGCTAGAATTTGTGATTGAGCCCTGATATTAAGTACAATAAATTTGATAAATTTAATACATCTAAAAATAGGCTATTTTCTCCTTCAAATTAGTCTCCTATTCAACTCTCCTTTTTTAATTAAAAAATACCCCTTTTTAACCAATTCTCAGAGGGCAGAAAAACCTAAGTCATTCCTCTTTTTTATTCCCTTTCCTTTCCTTTTGCTCTTCAATCAATAGTCAAAAAATTCTAGCCTGGCAATTCATGGAGCTGATAGTGAATTATACTTTGAGGCCAGGAAGAACAGTTTTGCATGTAAGTGTATTGCTTGTCAAAAAGCATAGTTAGATAGAAAGAATAAGATCTAGTATTTGATAGCACAACAAAGTGATGATACTCAACAATAATTTATTGTATATTTTCAAATAGCTAAAAAAGAGGAGACTTGGACTGTTTCTAATACAAGACGGATAAATGCCTGAGGTGATGGACACTCACTGTTCCTCATAAGATTATATTATATATTGTATGTATCAAAATTTCACACATACCCCATGGATATATACATACTATTATGTACCCAATAATTAAAATAATTTTAAAAGATCCTGTTTCTAACATCTTGACATACTCATTTATACTCTTGTTTTTTGCTTCCATTTGATTGTAATGACGTGACTCCAGGCCTTTGGTCCTCTCATTTGACTGTTATGAGAACCTCCCTACCATCTCTTGTTTCTATATTTGATTTTATTGACTTTTCTCTGCTCAAAATGTTTTAGTCACTTTCCACTTTCCTCAGGATTAATTTCCGAGTTTCCTACTCTCCAATTTCTTTCCTTGCCATGGGTACCCTCTCTATTTCCATCACTCCAGAGTTCTAGGTTTGTAGGAGCAGTAGCCTGAGAAGTGCAGGGATGCAGGAAGAGAGCAAAGGTGATGTTCTTGTTGATGACCCATCCAAACAGCCATCTTTGCATTTCCTTTAGCAGCATTTCAGGCGTGAGACATTTGTCTTCAACCATTTCCCTCTCTGCAACTTTTATCTCCTGTCACTTTCCAGGAATTGTTGGCTCCCAAGCTGACCTCAGCACACTTTGATTTGGAGAACATTCTCCTTTCTTCTGTTTTCCACAGTTGTAGTTCATGCTCTTAGTATAGCTAATCTCAGCTAAATGTTGAAAGGAAAGGCATCAGACTTAACAAATACCCACTGTTACCTCCTGAAGCCAGGTAGTTTCCTGACTAACAATAATATATTCCTCCTAAATATGATTGCTGTTAGTAAAGGGCAAGGTGCGAAAACTTTTAGGCGTGTGTTTGGCTTGGGGTTGGGGAGTGCTTAGGGACAGGAAGGTCAAAGATAGTCTTGCAACCTTTTTGTCTTGAAGATTGTTGTGGGGCAGACAGCTATTTCTAATGAGCAGTGCCATCCACCTCTACTCTCAATAACTTCTTGTAACTCCACTAAGAAAAAAAAAAAAAATGTGTCTAGAGAATTCTAAACTGCATCAAACCCAAAACTGACTGGTAGAGTAGAAATTATATGGCCAATGTCTTGGCAACATATTCCTAATTGGACTCTTGTTGTTCCTGTCTTGTTAGGAAAGGGAAAATGGTGCTTAGGGATCTAAGAAGAAAAACGTTGTCTTGGCAGCATTTTCCGCATTGACCGCTTTTCTCTTTTGTTGGCCAAGGGCAGATGGTGCTTTAAAGATCTTAAAAAGGTCATAAGAGAGAGATTTTAGAACCTTGTGAGGGTGTCTGTTACAAGCCATGGCCTTGTCTTGTTTGCCACAGAGAGCTGGAAACTGCCTTGAGACCATTGGCCTCCTCCCCACTCCCACACTGCTGGGGCTAAAGCAGGCAATAATGAATGAGTGAGTATCTCATCTACTCCAGCCCCCTAGTGATGTTGTTCACTCGTTCATCTTGCCCAGTCAGGAGAACCCTGACTCAATAAATATCCTCACAAACCCAAAGCTGTCAATTTAAAGCTGCCCTGGTAAATGAGTATTTACATCTAGAGTAAAGACACAAAACCTTGCATTATTTGCTGCTTCCTGTGGTTGCTATTTTCTTGGCATGCATCATTTCACCTCCTTGCATGATTTTTAGGCCTTGCACACAGCAGGGCTAGTGTAGCCTTCCACTCTTCTCACTTTGTGGCTGCCAACAGGAAATATCATGCATCTTTCCGGTGCACCACTGACCCAGATGCCAAGGTGTACTGTGGCATTTCCCATTGAAGATAATGCACTCTTTAGGAAGGCTTTTTTATACCAAGTTGGCACAGGCCTTTGAGATTTTCTGTTTTGGTACAGAAAGAGCTATCAAATCATCTTAAGCCTGAGTCAATCATTTGAATTCCTTTACCTACACTTCTTTGTGGTATTTCTCTGGCGGGAAATTCTGTTTGGTTTCAATGAACAAGAGACTCAAGTTTATTTCTTAAAGAGAACTTTGTGGGATAGGAGGTCGTTTAACTTGGTGTAAGTATGCACATGCAAATACCTCATATACTAAGATATACATGCACAGACATGTAGTTAAAAGTATGTCAACAATTGTGAGTTCTTATTTCTTTCATATGGATCTAATTAAATTTACTTCAATTATCTGTAATCAAAATAGAGTATAATACTCTTTGCTTTCTATACAGCATAGTCATTGATAAGCAGTTGCTAATGAGGAAAAATCGATTTAATGAACTCGACATCCTATAGTGTGGTAGAAAATCAGGGTGTTCTGTATCACACTCACATGTGAAAAATTAAATTAAAAACTAATAAATGATTCCACTGTGACATTGAAAGTAGAGTCATATTGCAAGTGGGTATCATCTTTTTATACTGAAACTAACCAGATACTCACACTACTATTGAACATTAGAACTGAAAAGTAGTAGGAACATAAAAGTGCCTTTTAGAAGGCAGAAGTTCAACCTATCCCAGTGGGACTCATGAGCTATTAATTACATGGAATTTTAAGTTGAAGTTGCTGTTACTAAAATTCTTAGTTATTAACTTTCATTTGTGAACTTTGAGTGCTATTTTTGGAATAAGAGCAGCAATTCTAATATCCATTTCCACTGATAAGTATAGGCCATTTCATTCTATTCTTTACTCAGTTTTGGGAAAAATAGTAAATATAAGTATCAATTAACTAATACCAAGAAATTAAAAATACTGCCAATCATATTGGAAAAAATTCAAGGATAAATTCACTGTTGCAGTAAAGAAACAAACTGCAAAAAACTTCCACCAAAGTAGACAAATAAATGAGATGGAGGTTAAAGGCAAGACATACTCCTTAATATCTGAGAGAAAGCAAAATAAATATCTATAGACATTGGAGTCCAAATATTGCTAACGACTTGTATACCTGTATTCCCAGTGTGCTTACTAATTGACACAAACTCCGTATTTCTGACAGATTTTAGGATGTACAGTAGCCTAAGCTCTTTCTGGTTCAATTGCCACTCATTTTTCTCTTTTGTCATCTGAGGTGGTGATCAGGAATGCTGTGGTGGTTAGAGCACATTCCTAAGCAGAAGCAGGGGCCAGAAAAGAAGGAGAGGGTCTAAGCATGTATTCTGATGATGGATTTGAGCTATCTCCCCTGGGAGAAAGACGTTAATGATTCAGGGTGCTCAGCTAGTATAAACTTGACTCATGTGAAAAGTAAGACTAGTAGTGCCTCTCAAGCTCCTCAGGAAAGAAACTCCTAAAGGAAAGGAGAAACAGAGAAATGCTTGATTCATTCATTGCGGCTTGAAAAATGCCAGTTCTCAATGACTTAATAGTTTCCCTTAACTTTCCCTTCTGTGCAGTTTGGGACTAGACCTTCCAAAAATAGGGACAGTTTTTCTCTTAAAATAGTTTTTTCTTAAAATAATCCACATGAAAAACACGGTGTAATTTTAAAAAAATCTTATACTGTACTACTTAGCATATTTTACTCTCAATTTAATTGGAATTCCTGCTTTTTAATGGGATGAATAGATTCATGAAGAAAGAATGCCTATAATGCAATTCTTTGCTGTAAAATGTGTTAGTCTTTGACTAGTGAATGAACTAAGCACTTCTGCATAGCTTGGAACAGTTACAAAGCTCCTGAGTTCACCAGACCTGGCTCTTGGAAGAAAGCACAACCTGTGTGTGAAACACTCCCCACAGTTGGAATTCTTGAAATACGTGTCATTTGTCCAAATGGCTCAGTTCAAGAAAACTCCAGAGTAAAAGGAGAAAGGAATAAATAGCTCTTGCCAGAAATACCAGATATACTCACAATAACACTGCATGTTTCAGAATTTTTACCCAAAATGCTACTTTCTCAAACAATAAACAAAATTATGCCAAGTGAATATGAGCTGTTGCATGGACATTTGCAGGACACATTCTATCTCTGCTGTGATGTAAGGATAGAACAAACAGAAATCAGCAGTGAGCTGAGTTATTGTTCTACATTTAAGAACTTCCTTCTTTTTGTTGTGGAGTCAAAAATAACTTGACATTTTGACAGGGAAAATGTATTTCCCATACAGAGCAGCCAGATGACAAAAATTGCATGCAAAAATTATTTCTCCCATTCTCATGTTTGCTCTCCTGTGATACTATCAGAAAAGCTTTATAATCAAATGCTACGCTCCAGGAAAAGAGCAATGGGCCAAAATGGAGTTAATCTTTAATCATTGAAGAGGAGACAAACTTTCCAAACGCTATCTTCAACAGTTTCATCTAATGATTTGGAATATTTTTAGAAAAAGGACTGAACCGAATTTTTTTTTTTTTTCCAATTTAGGCAAGTTCAAATGCCAGAAAAGACAAGTTTCCAGAAGCAATGTACTTTTAACACTCATCTGAAACATGTATTGAAATAAAGTAGGTACAAATTGAGAATAGTAGTTACCCAAAATGTCTGTCAACCAGAACACACATACGTAGCAAGCCCTTGGCAATATGCAGAAAGTGGATAATGAGCTGGCTGCATAATTTTACATGCCAAATTTGAGTAATAGATGTTCTAAGTTTAAAATGTGCTGATTGATGGGAAAAACAGCTTTAACTAGTTTCCACTTCAAGAGCCGGAAATATTGGTAGAAAAAAGTTGGCCAACCAGATCTAATGTTTAGTAAATCTTGGGGACATGGAAATAAAAAGTCAAATGTTCCATTTATAATTTTGCTTCAGTGAAATATTCTCCTGCAGATTCTACCGGAAACAGTAAGGAATCTAGAGCCATATATCTTCAGTCTTCAATGCAACAGGTTCTGAACAGGTTCACATGAAGAATTTTAAAAATTATTTATAAGAGAAGTGAAATGTATAGAATCTGAAAGCTAAGGAGAGAATCAAACCGTGAAAGAGGAACAACTACAAACCTACAGGAGAGCTAAAAATAAAGAATAAAGGTAGGAAGACTAGGCGGTGGGAAATTGACTACTATGCAATTTATTTAGACCCTTAAAACCTTTTGAAAAAAATCATTTTAATAACACTCTACACTTCTTCCCCATCTTCAGTTTTAGACACTGCTGCAGTGAAAACGAAATTTCCTGTGGTGTCATAAGGTCTTCGCAGCTGAATTTACATTGTGGTACTTTCTAGCTGCTTATTACAGAAGATGTTTTATTTTCATATTATTTATATCTTCACCCGTTCAATAGTATATTTTAACAGACATTGATATAAGGATTGGGTGAGGTATTGCATGTAATTATATAAAGTGTCAGCCTGGCACCAAATGATCCATAATGCTTTTATTTCAAGGCTTGCTTCCATTCCTAAGCCCCTGGTCTTCCCCAAGAATGTAGAAGAAAAAACCAAAACCATTTGCCCCAACCGCCACCTGGTGGCCCCATAAAATAGTTTTAGCATTCCTAGGCAGCACAGGGTA